>JANZLF010000002.1:38915635-38926390 GCA_026546835.1 Erythroxylum foetidum
CTCCCATTTTCATTTCTTCCCAATATGGGATAGAAATTTTGCCACCAACCACCAACCAAAGTCAAACAAATACTAAGTCTTAAAATTCAACATAATACAACAAGAAGATCATCCTTGGAAACTAATTCGACATCTTTAAGGTCTCCGACTACTCCAATATGTAGTCCATCTGCCAATCTCTCGTTGCAGAGATCATTGGAACATTTCCTTCAGAAGAGGAAGCATAGGGTCCAAGCTATGTCTCCTAACAATCATTGATCATAAAATTGCAAACTATTAATATGTACTCGTTACTAATTGATGGAATTGATTTGGTTTATTTGTGACATGGATGATTGTCTACATGATGAGTTTCTTATGATTGGGAGGTAGATGAAGGAATAGTTTATACAAGATATTACTGTAAAACAACTAGGCTTAATTTGTATTTTATATGGTCTTTTGTATTTAAGATATAATAATTTCAACTTTTCCTTTGTTGTTGTTTTTATGGTTATTGTTGTTGTTGTTGGTGTCCTTCTTCTTATTATTATTTAATTAAAAACTTATAAGATATAAGGGCTAAGTCACAAATTATGTACTAGCGATTTGAATAAATAAATCTATTAATTTGAGAACATGACTAGACTTTCATAAATTGATCCCATTCATTTAGCTTTATGAGTTAATCTAAATAAAAATACTAAAATATTTAAAATAAAATAAACATGTGAATGGTCTAAATTTATGAATTAACTTTAAATAAATTAAAGTTCAAGTTTAGATTATATAATTAAAATGGAACAAAGATCAACCCTTACATTATCATCATCATCATCATCATCATCATCATCACATCCAGCTCGAAGTCTCGCAATAAAATGGAATATGCGGATGTCTGATAATACACAATCTTACCCTTACATAGTAGAAAGACTGTTTTCGATAGACCCACTTGCAAATGTAACAATAAAAGAGTGATACAGGTTAAAGAGTAAAAAAGTAAAACTGGTACGTTAAATCATTATGTAAATAAAATTACAATAAATACATAAATAAATAAAAATTACAATAAATACGATCAAAACCTATTCTCTTATAAAAATGCAAGTTAATAGGACAAATTATGTACCTAAGATTAACATTTGAAAAAACATATACAAAGCAATGCCTTTTTACACTTTTGCAAATGCGCATGAAAAGACAAATGTCTTAAATGACAGAATCAACTAGCTATGTAATACATATATATATAGCTTAGACACAAGCAGGAAGGTTGTGCAACCACAGGAATTATTGTAATAAGAAACAAGCAACTAGTACTTCTGAAGAAATAAAAGCATTTAGTAAGAATACAAGCATTATAAACTAGAAAAGATGAGAATGTGAATCCACAAAACCACGTCAACGATAACCGAACTCATTTATGCATTATCCATTATGTAGTCATAATTCAAGAATTCTTCAATGGATAACAACAAAATATGGTAAACAAGAAGAATGAGAATGGTGACTAAAACTAGGAATTCCTTTGAAATCGCATAACTTAGATGAAATTATTACAATTGCTTATAAATTTTATAGAGAACATTTAATGAATATTTGACAATATCCTTTTTCAATCAATTATCAAATCAGTTACGCTCTAACTAACTCACATCATAGTATTGAATTTAAAAATACATAGAAAATTTATATTGATCAACTATTTAATGAAGTAGCAAAAGTAGGTATGAATTTAAGAACTACTTTACAAAAATACCCAAAATAAAATATCCAATCAAATTAATAGAAACATAAATAATTTAATATTATTTTAATTATATTTATCATTCAAGAGTACTATTTAAATTTGAGTTAAATTTACTAGATCCCTTATAGTTTTGTATTTTATTGATGCATCTCTTAAATTTTAGAAATTTTCAACAACGTTCATATGACTTTGATTTTATAACAGTTGTCCCCTCTACCTTTAACTTTCATTAAAAATTCTAAATATAAGTACAAAAATGACATTGTTTTCTGTAGTACGTGGCACATTACAAGACATCTTACTTCATACAGTGTCATTATGCAATCCATTCAACATCATATGAAACATAGATCCTCTATAAAACAAGCAATATGAAAATTGAAATTCTAGTTAAAAAAAGATACAAATTCTTGTTTCAATTTCAATAGAAAACAGTCAAAGTTAAAGTGGCACTAGAAAGAAAAACAAAGTGGAGAGACAATCAAAGTGCAATTCATTAGAAAATATTCATCCATATAAGTTTAAAATAATGTAATTTGGGAAAATTAAGGTGGAAATTTAATTAGGGACTTTATGCGTGTATGAATTTGAGAAAATATGGAGTAATTAGGAAAAGTTTTGTATTTAGCCAAATGCATTAGCAACTTTGATTAATTTTACTTTTGTTTTCTCTAGTGCTCGAACAATAAAAATGAATTCCAAATTTTCAAGTAAGGACCATGGATTTTATCATAAACTTTTGTGAGAAACATGAGTTTTCTTATTTGGTTTTCTTTAGTGCCTGATTTGTGAAACTAAATTATAGTTATCAAGTAAAGACCATGATTTTTATTATATACTTTTTAGAGAAATACGGGATAGTTGTATTAAGTGGACTATAATACTATGTTTTTATAAGTTTATTTTAAAAGGTCCATTACAACTTTGCTCTTTTTTTAGTCAACTATTTTTATGTAAAAGTTCATTCTCAAACCTTTTGTTCTAGATAAGTTACCTATAACTTTCTTGTAGTTTCAATCCATTAATATAGGCGTGATTAATAAATTGCTCATTTGTTTTAATTAGAAACTATAATTGACTTCTTTTAGTGAATATTGCTTTAAGGTTATGCAATGGAACATACATGTACATATGTGTTGCTTTACCCTTTATTGTTTGGCATGGAGTGAATGTCTAATACCTACAATATAGTCCTCTAGAGTCATATGAATCCTTTTAACATCTTGATTTAAAAATCATAGTTTGAATTTTCAAAATCACTCCATAATTACTTAAATTTTGGTCTTATGTAGTGTAACTTGGTAAGAATGTCATCTTTTGAAGGACATCTGACACTGAATATTGTTCTACTTAGCATTTGGTTCTCTAACTCATTTGTCATCCAAAAAATGTCATCCTACTCCACTTCTTTATAGCTCAATGTGCATAATCTTATGTTTTGGATGTTTTATAGTTTTTTGTTTGTTTATGAAATTGTCAGATTTCATCATGGCTTCAGTTTCCAATTTTTAAATGTTTACTCTTGTCTCTATAAGCTTTTCTTTCTTGAATGGAAGATGCATGCTCTTATCTTACTTAATATATCCAAATCATTTAATTAAGTTGTGTTTTATTGAATAAGAAGTTAAAAATCTAATTGCCAACCAATTAAAACTGATATGCTAATTAATTTGACTATGTATTTGAATTGATTGTTTCTTAAGCTATTACATATGCTTTCTCCAAACAATTCACACATTAGTAGGATGTTTCTTCATGCAATTCATCCATTAGTAGTAACCTTTTTTATACTAGTCATATAATCATTAAGATTATATTGGGTTTGATTAGCACAGTATCAAGCAAATTGTTATAACCTAACAATTTACATGAAATTCATATTCAACCTTAGCATCAAATACAATGCCTATAAGAGAAGTTAATAATGAAGGATAATTTTGTTACATTATATATTTGTTTTAACTATTCATATATTAAGTATGAAATGACATTATTAATTTCAGTGGCTAAAAATGCTTTGAGTGTTGATGTTATGGTAGGTGAATCTTGTTTGTGTTTTGGAATTATCAATATCAACAATAACAAGTGTGCATTAATATATCCATGTATATAGTGATTGTGATTGCAAGCTCCTTTGCAGACTTCTTGGATAACAAAGAACTCTAGAATTAGATTCTTTAAATCTTTGAAACAAGTGTGCTTTAATTTATCCATGTATATAGTGATTGTGATTGCAAGCCCCTTTGCAGACTTCTTGGATAACAAAGAACTCTAGAATTAGATTCTTTAAATCTTTAAAAATATGAGGCATATTTTTTACATAGTTTAATTAATCTAAAGAAGGATTGTAATATATAGACGACTATTTATCTTGTTATTATAGGAAAAGAAAATTTTTAATTTCTTTGAGTGATGTGACAAAAAATTTACTCCAAGAAGCATAGATATCATAAATGCTTAAGAGAGAAGAACATGTTAATAACTTGCAATGAACAAAAGGGAGATGATAGCAAACTTAGTTGGGTAAGGAATTTGATGATATTGTCTTAGATTATGTACGGTGATGTCACTGGTATTTATATGTAAAAAAAAAAGATAATGAAATGAGTTGTAGCTTTATAACATTATATATTAAATTATGTATTAAATTTATAACATATATATTAAATTATGACATTATGTATTAAATCAATGGAAAAAAGCTTAATTTGTTCCTTCAACTTTGATATTAATGCACATTAACCCTCAAACTTTTATTTTTACCAAATTAACCTTAAACTTGTCAATATTTTATCTTTGGACCTTTAATTCACCAACATATAGAATTTGTAGTGCTTTTACAAGTTAAACCAACAAACTCTATCTTCCTATAGCTTTGTTTATAAGCTTTTGATCTCTTTTTTGTCCTTTTTTTCTAATATTTTTTATGCAAGAAGCCAAGCAATATTTTGAAATAATATGTCATTCTAAGGGTGGACTTCACTAGTAGTACAAAAATGGTAGAAACAAATAACAAGTGTAAGGTATATCCCCACAGCCAAGAATATGAAAATGAATAAGGAGAAGAAACTTGACATAGGACTACCAAGAGATATATGTAATCTTGAAAACAAAGCTATGGAAGAAAAAATGAAGGAGGGATGATGGAATAGAGATGATGTTTATAATAAAATGTCCTTATTGGTCTCATTTTGTATTAAATCTAGACCATATAGACACAGCATGCACTACAAACTCTACGTACTGATGAATTGAGAGTCTAATGAGACACTTTAAATAAGTTCAAGGTTAATTAAGTAAAAAATGAAGGTTTTAGGGCTAATGTGAACTTAACATCAAATTTAAAGGATTGAATAGAGTTTTTCCCCTTAAATGACTAAAAATAAGTTGTAACTTTTAATTCATATTTGTATATACAAAAGCATGCATATGAACATATGCCTCTGAAAATAAATTGTACCTTTATTTAAAGCATAAGGGATTGTCAAAAAAAATTTAAATCAAACATCTAATTCAGTACTACACATAGTCGATCATTCAAGTAATCAATAAATTGAAAAGATCAATAAAATTGCACATAAGATTGTATAAAAGATTTTCAAATGTGTTCTAAAAATTATTAATTGTCTTGGTATATAGTATTGTAATTATATATATTTGAGTCAGTCCAAAATATCATCAACCTATAAAAGTAATATATGTTAGTTGTCTATTAATATATAAGATCACACGTCTAAGAAGTACATATGAGTTGTCTAAAAAGTCCACATGAGCTATTTATAAATACATAGGACCATCAGTTGTTCATATGCTTTACTTCTTGTTCTTTTGGCTAGTATAACTCATTCTTAAGCTTTTAACCTTGTTAAGATGTCAAATCTTCCAACTTGATTTTTCATTACCTTCCTCTGTGTTCCAGTTTCTTAAACATGTTCTTTTCTCTTGCTTAGTGACGCTTTTAGTACAATGCTTTTTTGATAATATATGTACAATTGAGCCTATATAAAGGAAATAAGATGTTATTTTTATATACCATAGACATGTTCTCGTCACTTCTTCAACATGAAATAAATAATATTACCATCATTTGCCTTATGGCATGTGACCCAAAGATTGACATTTTATATGTTTTGAAATTGTCTCCAACTTTTTTGCGTTTCTTATATGTGACATGTCCTTCGGTTTATATTGAAATAACTTTCTTCTAAACTTTATTAACTTCTTTTATTCTCTTTTTCTTCGGCCTACCATCTATTTTCTTGTATGTGAGAGGATTGACCTTCTTTCCATGGCTAGAATTGCTCACCTGGTGTTATATTTATGCCTTTTCATTAACAACTTAAATATGTCTCCTGTATATAGTAACAATCTACATAATCCTCAACATTTCCTTTCTCTAAGATGATCGCTAAAATGGTATGGCTATAAGGGATCTCAATTAACTCTTACCTCCTATATATGCAATCATTTGTTTTGAGGTTTATTATATGATGGTCGTTTAGATAACGCTTGGTTTCAAAATTTTCATCACCTACAAAAATGAGTTAAGTTATTAGTATCATTTAAGTGAGTAGGTATGAAATCCAAATAAATAATGTCATTAACTATAAAATGAATTATGTAATTAGTAGCCTCTTTTTTATTTTTCTCCAACTTTGACATTATATTAGGACATATGTTACCATTGTATGTAACCATCCCTTGCTTCTTTTGATGAAATATTTTCATGATAACTTTTCTCATCACTTTCAAGTAAATTAAGATTGGTTTGTTCTTTACATTTCTCAGTACGTTCCAAAACACTTTGTTGTGTTGCTTAATAACAAATTACTCTTGCATCTTCTATCAAATGTATGTTTACATCATCTCTTGTTAAAGAAATATCTATGCATCTTTTTTTAAGAATATTTGTCAACCAATAATGTGTATCCGTTTTTATACTCTCCATTTTTCTCATTTACCTCTCATACCCTTACCAAGTACAATCTAAACTTATACTCCATATCTAATCTTTGTAAATAGTAGAAAGTTTGTATTTGCTTTATGAATTGGCCAAAAAATGCTTAAATCAATAAAGTTGTTTAAATGCAAGTACAAATATTCAAACATTTCCTGTAGGCCCTTCATTATATGATTAAGATATGTTCAATATGAGATTAGGTGACATTTCTTATTAAACTAATATTTAGATTATCTTTTATCTATTTCTCATTAACACCTATGAGTGATCATTTTCAATATCTAGACACGTTGATATATGAAATCTCTTACTGATAATTTTGTAAAACAACCCCCTTAACCTTAAAACATACCATATAGAATTGTTCCTAAAATGAGCTAAATACTTGTTAGCAATTCATTGGTAATCAACTTTTGTATTGTTAAATGTTCTCCCATAATAATGAATGTCTTGGAATGTCTTGATCTGAAATGCATGTCCATCTTCTATAAGGCACACATGCATTCTCCATCCACATTTCTTTTTGCACTTTGCATTAACTCTTCAAATCTCATTTGGATACTTATGTTTTTTAAAGCCTTTTTTTAATATGTTCACATAATAAGAAATTATTCATTGCTTCAAAAAACAACTCTTTCATCATTTAAACTTAAAGAACTAAAGTAAGAATATTTAGGCTTCTTCTCATTATTTGAACTTCCTTCTAGACTATCAATGTCTTCGTCATCAACTTCAGTTTTATCAACCCTTAAATCAATATTTTGAACATCCATACACCATTCACTCATATTAGGTAACTCTTCTTCTAGAGCATATTCTTATATATTACCGAGAATTTCTTCAATAGAATATTGTGAATCACTGATATATGTTAATTATCTTTCAATATATGATAGGTCACCTAAATCATTTGATGGTTTAGGCCCAACTTCAATGTCTATTATAATGGGTGCATTTGTTAGTTTATTAATGCGTACATCACAGGCTACCATAGTAGCTTTTTCAAAACCTATCTCCATATCATCATTCTTAGTTACCTCAATAGGAATATTTATTGCATTATTGTTAAGTGTTCATAATTTGGTATACTTCTTCGCATATAGATCTATACTTTCTTCAATTTTCTTTCTTTAGTTACACCCATCAAGTCCCTCACATTGTTATCATTTTATAGTAGCCTCAAATGAATTATGTAGGAATTGATAGGTAAAATCCCATGCTTCTTCATATTATAACCTTTTAGCCGTAAACATGAAAACAATCAATAGAATCTCATCAACCTCAAATCCAAAACACCTCAGAACCAAAAACTATCTCTCTCTTCACTTTCATATGTCATTTCTGGTTTGAATTTGAAGCATCCATCATAAAAGCAATCAAACTTAATTCTTGAGTTTGAAGTACCAGTTATTCCTCAAACAAAACCTGCAATAGAAAGAAAACATATTCAAATCAATCTATAAAGCAGTATGTTATATAACTTTCATATCTTATAGACTATAATATATATCTACTACCAAATAGATGTAATTATACATAATGCCTTATGGAATCATATAGCATTTTTTCTATTTTATTATGCATATAATGTGAAATTACCTTGATCACATATTTTTGTATGGTAAATTCGTTAAGAGTAATTATACTAATAGAAATATAAAGGTTAATATACAAAACAAGAATTAAAAGAACATATATAGTAATTTAACTTTCAAAAGCTTGGAAGGTTGAGAAAATACAAATATGAGGTCAGTAAAAAGTAGTGGGATCATGGTTGACATAAAAAGCAGTCTCGATTACCAGTAAGACCACTTCATACAAAACCACAAGTGAGAATTCACAAATCTAGATATAATTATTTTATGGTGAAAAGATAATTATCAAAACTATAAGTATAAGCTAAGTTTAGTTGAAATTAGCCAACTCACAGGAGTTCAAAAGCTAGAATTAAAATGAAACATACAAAACAACATTAAAAATAAATTAAGGGAGCACTGAAAATAGAAAGCAATATAGGATAAAAAAAGGAACATTATATTTTTAGAGAGAATAGAAATAAAATGTGTGCAATAAGTTATCATATATAAAAAAGACAATAGGTCAATCAAAGGAGTCTTACAAACATCACATTGTTGCATGCACAAAAAGGTTCTCTAAAACAAACCAAAGCAAGCTGATACAAAGATGTAATTATACTTACTTCAAGTTAAGGCTAACTCACTGATAGTTACCAATAATTGAAGCTTTCTCTAGATGGCCAATTCACTTATGGTTTATTGAAGGAGTCTTATACATATCAGTTTGTTACATGCACAAAAAGTTCTCTAAAAATAAACCAAAGCAAGGTGACTTAGAACAAAGATAAATAATCAAAGGAACTAATGAGCAAGGTTAATTCAAGATAAAAAAAAACACGATAGTGAACAGATAAAATGACCCAACTATAACAAATACAAAAGTAAATAAAAAAGACCATACTATAACAAACACAAATTTAGAACTTAGATCTCTATATTAAAACAATCAAACATACTCATTAAGAAAATAAAATCTAGAGGACATTCAAACCAGTAAGAGGAGAACGTTGAAATAAGGTTAAACCCTAGCTATCCTGCCTTGCTTTTTCTTTATAGCGAATTGAGTTCACTTTCACTTTCGTTCTTTTGACGTCTTTAATTTTGCTTCTCCTCCAATTAGGGTTTCCCTCCACTATTGCTCGTTCTTTCTCGTTTAGTTTGTAACAATTTCTCATGTCTCAATAATTTTCATAAATTTGCGCATTGTGATCCCACACGATGTTATTTTTTTTGAAGAAAAATAATATGATTAAAAGCGACGAGAATAAATCTCAAACAACACATCAGGCATATCAACCTATAAGTGGAACCTGCCATGACGAATAGAGTCGCGCGCTAGCAGATGGGCACACTTATTCTCTTGACGCTAATCCAAAAAACCTGAATATCCATCCTAGAGACAAGAATGGCCTTACAATCAGACACGAGCAAACCAAAAGCAAAATTATCATCACAAGAGGAATTAATAGTGAAATATAATGACCGGCAATCTGTAAAAACACAACCAGGATCAAGTAAAGAATTGGAAGCATAAAGTAAACAATGCTGCAAAGCAAGGGCCTCCGCAACTACTGCTTGATGACTACCTTCCTCATAGCTAGAAATGGCCAAAGAAAAGTTGCCTTCTGCATCTTCGATAGCCAAACCAAAACTCACAAAATCCAAAGCTTCAAAAATAGCACCATCAACATAGGCAAGCCAAGATGCGTGGTGGTGCACTTGGGCCAAGCGAACGGGAGCCACACCAGTATGGACGCGTGTCGCTGCTGCCTGCAATGTTGAAGAAGCATTCTGGAATTCCTCCAGCATAAGGCAAGCAAACTGGGTAAGATGGAAGAGATTTGGCCTGGTATTGGACCATAGGAATGCATTTCTTGCCGCCCAAAGTTGCCATGCCACCATAGCACCTAATTCGGCCCTCCGCTTGCCGAAGGAAGAGAAGATGTGCAAAAATAGATCCTGAAAATACAAATGCATATTAGTGAAATTAAAATCAGCTATCTTTGGCAACACAACACGTAACAAACACATGGTCCACATGTTGGGTCCGGGCCTCGGAACCCTAATCCCGAGGCGGCCCCTCGGACTGCGCCTACTTCGGGCTACCCGAACCGTCGGACCCGATCTCAACATTTACACAAAAATCGATTCGCACACAAAATTTATACATAAAAGCATACACACGGATTAAACACCCCAAAGCCCGGGGCTACATGCCATAATGATCGCAATGAAATTCAGCAAGTAACTCAGTCATACATAATACAAATAATCTCGAAATCCAAAATACATGAGTATGCTCCATGCTATCATGCTCAGCGGGCCAACTAAAAATACGAACTTAATAAAATAGTCTTTAACTACTGCGGAGTTCTTCGATGCCTGGCAAGGATCAACTGAGGTCCTGAGTTGCACCTGAGGAGGGAAAGTAATGGGTTGAGCTACACAGCTCAGTGGCTAATATAATTATAGCCATCGGCAACTAG
>JANZLF010000002.1:38926490-38936649 GCA_026546835.1 Erythroxylum foetidum
AAAAATGTCATGTAATAAACAACACGATGTTGTTTATTACATGACATTTTTGCGTTTGCATTTAGATTTTTTTAATATAAATTGATGATATATGTTGGATCCCATTTTCGGAGCCCAACATCAGACATGGAAGCGCGACGCTTGGTGCGTAAGAGGAGGCCTTGGAGTTAGAAAGCAAGGAATCCCTCAGAAGCACAAGCGAGCGTCGCCGCGGAGTGTGATGTCTCACCGCGGCGAAACCTCTCGGGTAGCTACACCGCAGCGAGCAATTGAGCCCTCGTCGCGGCGAGCTAAAGAATCATCGTCGCGGCGAGCGAAGCAACCCTTGCCGCAGTGAACCCACATATGCAGCTTCGCCATGGCGATCATACGGCCTCGTCACGGCGAACGCCTCCTTTGGCCCATAGAGAACAAACCTGAAACTTTCTCTCATTTTATTAAATCAACCCAACCCAAAACTTAACAACATAACTCAAGCAAACTTCTAAATAATTCAATGCGAAAGATTTGGAACAAAAGCACCCATACCTCATTAATAACCAAAAGATGAGTTTTACAAAGCTTGAACAACATTTCAAACCAAATTACAACCTTTGAGTTCAAGAGCCAAAAATACAACTTGAACTAATAAAACTTGAAATGTAACTGAAGCCTTGACTTCTAAAAGTATAACCTGAAAATACATAAATATGATAACTCGAAATGATGCCATAACTCTTGACTTACTCGGTCTCTTGCTCATCACCTGAATGGGGGAAGATAAAGGGGGTGAGCTATAAAGCTCGTGGGAACATATTTACAATACAGAAATAAGAAAAACTATTTTCAAAAGATAACTCATTGCCGTGGTATTCTTGAAATCATAGTAATTTGCATATAGAAATCATTACCTCGAAATACTTGATTTTTAACAATTTATGAGTAGCATTCAAAACATGTATGCATAAAACATGATAACAGATCATAAGCACATAAGCATAGCAGAATGGTTTGGGTTAGTCCGGGTTCATTACGCACTACACATTCCCATCGAAATGGTCCTGTTTAGTCGTAGTTTCTTCAGGAAATCCTTGTGGGGAGCTCCGTGCCACTAGCGGGCAGGCGGGAGAAGCCTTTACATGGGTCAACGTGCACGTGACTGTTCTTGAGGGACTATCACAAACCCATATAACATGCATGGTTAAATTTCTTGTAAACTTGTTGCCAAACTGGCACTTTCTTGTAAACTTGTTTTTCATAAACTTGATATCCTTGTATAACTCATTTCAGAAAACATGGTTTCATGAGCATGTATTCTTGAAAAGAGAAATCCGTTTTGAAACATTTTCATCAATATGAATGCAAATCATATAGCAAACATATAATCATTTCACAATAGCAAATAAGGCAACATTGATGATGCAGTTTAAATCATTAAATCTTTTCTTGATTTGAACAAAACAATGAATGACTTATTTACTCTATTATAAACATGTACCCACCTTGAGTTCCTTGCTTATAAACTTGCTTAGGAATGCCTTTCCACTTGTTCCTCTTGCTCCTCTTGCCTCACTTGATTTCTTTAACCAATAACCAAAATTTCAATCAATTTGGTGTAGAAATTGGAAAGTCATACTTTAACAATTCAACCTATAACTAAAGCTAAAACAAACAATTCTATGCTTAACTTCCATCTAAAATTTCATATCCTTAGAGACTGATTCAGAACTTCATCCCTTCACAAAACTTGTAGCTCTAAGTCTCTAGTTAACAACAAATCAAAAATCACCTTATTTGGACATCTTCATCAAAAGTTATGCTCAAATTACCAAAACACATCCATGTAGAAGCTAGAGCTCGCCGCGGCGAATTGCCTGTGCGCATCGCGGCGTGCACGCTTGCATGTGCTGCGGCGTGTGCACTTGTGTGCACACCTTCGCGCGCCGCGACGTGCACATGATCACGTCGCGACGTACGAGCGCAGACAACTCTTCCGAAACTCGATTTTTCCACATTCTTCGACCACAATCCTCCCATATTGCAAAAATGACATATCTAAACTTTAGTTCATGACTTAAACTCCAGTTCTAAACTCATTACAACCTTAAAATCAATCACAAACACTAGAAGGTCATCAACCCAAAGAGATTTTACCATTTTTCCATAAATTTCTTAACAACCGAGTCCTACTCATTCTAAGCTATTCTAGGGTTTCATCCAACCTAAACAAGAAGAAAATAAGCTTATACTTACCAGATGAAGCTTCAATTCCTTCGAAATCCTCAAGAATTGCCAAACCCTATTTTCTCTTCTTCTCCCTTAAACTACCAACGACACTCACTTCTTTCTCCCTTCACTTTTACTCTTTCTTTTACTTAGGCCTTAAATGAATGAGCAAAGACTATTATGCCCCTCCATGTAATGCCTTAGCCTCTCAAACTTAAGTGATCTTTCATATTTGCCTTTAAATATTTTTACTCTTTCATTTCCACTTACACCATATCATACTCAAAATAATCTAAATTTTCCATCAATACTTCCAATTCAACTACACTAAATAATAAATCACACAATCAAAAGCAATTCATACTTAATAACATCAATTAACAAAAGTTTGGGGCCCAACAATATAAGTGACAATACTTATAAAACCAAAACCATAAGAGTTATTGATAGTTTTTAAAAGTTAGTTGATACATTGATAAAGTATAAAACTATAGGGGTCCAATGAATTTAACACCCTTTAAATTTTATTAACATTGTATATTAAAATTAGTTCATTCAATTTATTGTCCATAATAATAATAATAATAATAATTTTGTATAAATACTTATAAAAATTTCTTGTTTTAAATTAATTTTATAGATATTATTTTTACTTTAGTAAATAATTAAATATTTTGAATTGTTATTAGAAAATTATGAATATAGAATATTTAAAGTGAATTTTATTTAGGCCAGACACAATTCAATTCATATAAAAAATTGATAATATGTTTTATAAATATAATTCTTAAAACCCAACATACGGACAAAGAAAAGGGTGTATATTTAATTTTCCATCTTGCCACTTCTAAAGCTCATCCAACGGCCAAAAACACTTAGCTACAACTTGTGGATAGAATACGAAGATTACGACGAGCGTCCTCTTCTCTGCCTCTTACACGATGAAGCCATAACTCCTAAGCACCCCGCTCTCTCTCGTACCAGACCAATCTCCGCTGTGTATACGGCTGTGGGTGTCTAATTTGCCATCTGGTTTAGGTGAGGCCTGTAAGTGCTACGTCTATCTATTTATGTCCTTTGGTCGTTTACTTCTATGTGAAAATCAATTGAATTCTGGAGAATTGAAAAGCGATTGTGCGGTAAAGGGGCAATTTTTTTGGTCCCCTACTTTATTTTTTGTTCTGATAACGGGTTGTTTGCTCTAAGTGGATGGTATCCATGGTGGTTTTGGTGGGAAGCATGCCTTCTCTGGCTTCTTTGGTTACTTTTGGAAGCCATGGAGTGGCTGCTGTTGCCACTACTTCTTCGGAATTCTCTTCTTGTTCTCTTTTTCGGAGAGTTTCTTTGTCGAAAAGGGCTTTAAGGGGCGGGAAAAGATGGCGTTGTGTTTGTAAATATTCTGTAACTACTACTGATTTTGTTGCTTCCGAGCAAGGCAATGCTGTGTCATTTGATTCTAACAATGAGACGTTTAGAGGCTCTAGTGGTGAGAGTGATAGTGATGTTGTACTTAAACCTGCTCCAAAGCCTTTGTTGAAGCCCTCTATTGCTTCTGGGATTAACTCTGTTGGGTGGGATCCTTCGAGCAATGGTGCAAATTCTGAAAATGAAAAGTCGGATTCTGCTGAAGATGAGGAAAGGAATAGGGTAATTGAATCCCTTGGTGAAGTGTTGGAGAAGGCTGAAAAGCTTGAAACTTCTAAACCAAGTGAACTGGATAACAAAAATAGTATTGGTTCTAATAGGAAGGAAAATGCAAATGTTAATAGAAGCGCACCAACTAATGTGAGAAGTAATCAGAGAGTTCCTAAACCTGTGAATGCAATGGTCAATCGTAACACAAAAAATGTGAAAAGCGTGTGGCGCAAAGGTGATTCTGTGTCAGCAGCACAGAGGGTTGTCAGGGAAGTGCCTAAGACTTCCAATAATGTTGTTAATGAACAACCCAGAGGAGCGGAAGAGGCCAAGCCAAAATCCCACCTTAGTATGCCATTGGCGACTCCCCAACCACCCTTGAGGCCGCAACCAAAGTTACAAGCAAAGCCATCTGCTACTCCTCCACCAACTTTAAAGAAGCCTGTTATCCTAAAAGATGTGGGAGCTTCTTCAAAGTCGTCAGTTAATGAAACTGACCAAGATGCTAAAAATAAAGAACGACAGCCAATATTGATTGACAAATTTGCACGCAAAAAGCCAAGTGTTGATCCTTTGATTGCTCAGGCTGTTTTGCCTCCCACAAAACCAGGAAAAGTGCCTGCTGCTGGAAAGTTCAAAGACCGTAAGAAAAATGCTTTAGCAGGAGCTCCTCGGAGAAGGATTGTCAATGAGGATGATGATGTCGAGATACCTGATGAGGAGGCAGCAGAGCTGAATGTCTCTATTCCTGGTGCTGCAACAGCAAGGAAAGGGAGGAAATGGAGTAAAGCATCAAGGAAGGCAGCTAGACTTCAAGCTGCAAAGGATGCGGCTCCGGTTAAGGTAGAGATTTTGGAGGTTGGGGAGAAAGGCATGTTGGTAGAGGATTTAGCCTACAACTTGGCAATTAGTGAAGGTGAAATTCTTGGGTCCTTATACTCAAAGGGAATTAAGCCTGATGGAGTGCAAACCCTGGACAAAGACATGGTGAAGATGATATGCAAGGAGTATGAGGTTGAGGTAATTGAAACTGAACCAATAAAATTTGAAGAAATGGCAAGAAAGAAGGAAATACTTGATGAGGATGATCTAGACAAGCTAGAAGAGAGGCCTCCTGTCCTGACAATAATGGGTCATGTGGATCATGGCAAGGTAAGCTGTACATTGTCAATCTCTTCATTACTGATTTGATATTCCTGGATGTTTCTTTTTTTAACATTACGGTTAATTTTAGTTTAATTGTTGTAAGTTGAAGTTACATCTATGAAAGATATTATTGATATTTATTTGATGTTATCACATGGCAGACAACCTTGCTGGATTACATTCGTAAAACTAAGGTATGTTGAATTCTCAGCATTTCGCTCCTATTTTATTTATGTTGAATATGGGCTTGTGTTTGCTGTGTTAATGATCTTCACCAATAAAAATACAAAGGAAAATGAAAAAAAAAATCATTGAAGGGCCAGGAAGTCTAATATGCGATGTAGAGAATTGTAATTATTGGTTTTATCTCGGTGTTGTGGACTTGATCATTGCACATATTGTTAATTGATGCCTGACAATTAGATATTATAGGTAGCTGCCTCTGAAGCTGGTGGAATTACACAAGGGATTGGAGCATACAAAGTTCTGGTGCCTGTAGATGGAAAGTCACAACCATGTGTTTTTCTTGATACTCCTGGACACGAGGTAAGTTCATTGCTCAGTTATCAGTTCCAAGTCATGACAACTGAGTCTGAGGCCAGTAAACAAAATAAACATTCCACTTACAATGGAAAGCCTTTAAAGGATATTAAAGTTTAAACCTGGTTTGTCGTCAACAAACTATATCTAATATGAATCATGGAGCTGTTATGGGTAAAGCTGGATCTACACATCTTTTTTATTATTGATTTTTTGGGGTGAGAGTGGTGGTGGGAGGTAGGAAATGGCAGCACTGGAACTGTTTGCTTAATAATAGCAGAGGTTTCAGGGGTTGGGGGATATGTGACTCACTCAGGAGCCTCTACCTCCAGCAGTCATTATTGAACAAGAAAAAGAGAACGTTGATATTTTGTTGTGCATTTTATTCATTTGATTTATAATATTCTATGGTTCTTTTGCAAAGTCAATTGTGAACCATAACATGCTTGCACTCTCTTGCCTTTAGATGACACCTATATTACCCCCTCGTGTAGGCATTTGGAGCAATGAGAGCTCGAGGAGCTCGAGTTACAGATATTGCTATCATTGTGGTGGCTGCTGACGACGGGATTCGTCCTCAAACAAGTGAAGCTATAGCGCATGCAAAAGCGGCTGGGGTACCAATCGTGATTGCGATAAACAAGGTTAATCAACCAAACCAATCCTCAATGGAAACACTTGGATGACAAGGCTTGTTCTGTAGGAGTTGCTGACATTTATTTGTTTTCTTTTCCCTTTGCTAGATTGATAAGGATGGTGCTAATCCCGAAAGGGTCATGCAAAATCTTTCTTCCATTGGTCTTATGCCTGAAGATTGGGGTGGTGACACGCCAATGGTTCAGGTTTTTGACCTTTTCCAGATCTGGTTATTCTGTCTTAGCATATAAGGATCCTTACGTTATTCTACCTCCTTTTAACAGATCAGTGCTTTGAAGGGGGAGAATATAGATGACTTGTTGGAAACTGTTATGCTCGTTGCAGAGGTGAGCTAAACCATATGAGCATACCGAGTTTATCCTTAGTTCACTTATTTTATTGGTCATTGGTTGTAATTGTTCCCTGAACTACTTGATAACAATTATTTTCATGCGAATTGAATATAATCACGTTTTTGTTTGGTTTTTGGCAATGTTTTCAAATGTTCACTCAATTACGTATGTCTCATTTGGCAGTGTCAAGTGCCTAAGGGCATTTGGCTAACGTTCCCAAAAAGATGCAGCTATTTCTAAGTTCTTCATTCTAACATAATATTTGGTTCTGCCAGTTACAAGAGTTGAAAGCTAATCCTCATAGAAATGCAAAGGGTACAGTTATTGAAGCAGGCCTTCATAAATCTAAAGGTCCAGTTACGACATTCATTGTACAGAATGGGACACTTAAAAGAGGTGATGTAGTGGTTTGTGGAGAAGCCTTCGGAAAGGTTGGTTATTAGAGTCTGAAGCTCTGCAATACCTCTTTCAGATACAGATTCCTGCTTTAAGTGGTTTAAATGCTTATGTAGAAAATTTCACTCTTATGAGAACTTTTTTGTGTTGTGTTGTCTCTACCTTCAGGTTCGGGCACTATTTGATGACAATGGGAAACAAGTTGATGAAGCTGGACCATCCATACCAGTGCAGGTTTCTTTGTTTCTTTTTCTTTATTTTCACTTCATAATGTTTCGTAATTGTTTATTGGTGCTGGTTTGTGGGAATTAAAGGCATCAGGCAAATCAAACAAAATTGACATAATGAATACTGCAATTATGCTTGATCAGCAAACTTCTCATAGTTGAAACTAGAAGCTGGAATGTTGTTTATTGATACTCTTATTTATTTTGTCTATCAATGATTGTATCTTCAACTGGTTGGCTTGCTAATTGGAAATAAATATGAGCACATTAATTATATGCCTCCTTATTTGTTATTATTGTTTCTCTGTAATTGTAACGTGCATGTCCCAATGATGTAAGTTGAGTTATATGTATTGTTTTGCCTTCTTGTTATCAGCAGCATTTGAAATACTTTTAAGTTGGAATTTGGATTGATTTGTGGCATACTTTTGCTGTAAAAAGGTGACACTAGAGCTTATAATTGCTTCCATATCTATCTGGGTACTAACCTTTTTGTATTTTGGTTAGAGATTTCCTAACAATCTTTTGGATTTGGTGCTTCTTTTCGGTGAAGGTTATTGGATTGAATAATGTACCATTGGCTGGTGATGAATTTGAGGTCGTTGCATCTCTTGATATTGCACGTGAGAAAGCAGAAGCTTGTGCAGAATCATTACGAAATGAGCGTATATCAGCCAAGGCTGGGGATGGGAAGGTTACGCTTTCTTCCTTGGCATCAGCTGTTTCAGCTGGAAAGCTCTCTGGGCTGGATTTGCACCAGCTGAATACTATAATGAAGGTGGATGTGCAGGTATACATTGTTTTTATGTGCCTTTAGCTTCTTAATTAAAAGAACTTGGTGGCCTTATTTTGTTCACGGTATTGTGAGCTTGAATTGTGATTGAGGCATGTTTGTTTTCACGATATTGGCTTCTTAAATTCAGACATTAAAGTCTCTGGATGCTTGCATTAAATCCAGGTATTAAATCCTGTGTCTAAACTAAATTATGCTGCTCATGACTAGGGATCAATTGAGGCTGTCAGACAAGCATTACAGGTGCTGCCTCAAGATAATGTGACCTTGAAGTTTCTATTGGAAGCAACAGGAGATATAAGCACAAGTGATGTTGATCTTGCCGTAGCTAGTGAGGCTGTTATCCTAGGATTTAATGTTAAAATGCCAGGTCCCGTCAAAACCTATGCAGAAAAGAAAGGGGTTGAGATTCGGCTTTATAAGGTTATTTATGACCTTATAGATGACATGCGGAAAGCTATGGAAGGGCTTCTGGAACCTGTTGAGGTTAGTTTCAAATTTATTTGCTGCTTAATCCCATCTTTACGTGTATGTAGATACATATGCAAGTGCATAAGCGTGGCTGGATGTGTGTTTTTTGAAGGCTGTCTCCCATTCTGGCTTTAACTGGAATTTTAGTGCTGGAGCTGCGGTAGTTTGGTTTACTGCTTTGAATATGTAGCAATGGGTTTCTGTTCTGTTTCTTTTTCTGTTTTTATTCTCGTATTTATGCATCACAAACTACTTTAACAAAGGGTATTATTGCATTCCAGTTAGATTTTTGCTCTGAATCCTTTTTATCTATGAGGCCATTTGTTAATTTCGCATAATAGTCTATTGAGATTTATGCTACTGAAGATTCAGTGCTGAAAGCTAATGTTCATTGAGTAGGAGCAAGAAATGATTGGCTCAGCAGAAGTCCGGGCTGTATTTACAAGTGGCAGTGGTCGTGTTGCTGGGTGCATGGTGACAGATGGAAAGTTGACAAAAGGCTGTGGTGTAAGAGTTCTTCGAAAAGGAAAACCAGTCCATATCGGTGTTCTTGATTCCTTGAGAAGAGTTAAGGAAATTGTGAAAGAGGTAAGTTTTGAAGTTAAAAAGAGTAGTTATAAAGCCGGTGATATAACCTTTTTCTATATAACATATATTGAATACATGGCTACTTTATTGTTTCAGTATTTCTTTTATGTTTTATCTCTGTTCAGCATCCATCTCTTCCTTTCCCTTTATTTCTGGATAACTCGTATACTTATTGGCTTTCTTTGTAACACAAAGTCCTTTCAATTCACGTGCTTTTCTTCTGAAAACAGGTGGCCGCTGGACTAGAATGTGGTATTGGTGTGGAAGACTACGATGATTGGGAGGAAGGAGATATTGTTGAAGCCTTCAACACTGTTCAAAGGAAACGAACCCTTGAAGAAGCATCGTCTTCAATGGCAGCGGCGTTGGAACAAGCAGGAGTAGCTTTTTAAAATGATCAACACTTTTCCAGGTGAAATTGAGCCATTCTGGGTCAACAGACGGAGGCACTTGAATGCATATGTACGCCAGTGTTTTTGGCTGGTGAAGAATGCTGATACTGAATTTAAACTTTTCATAACGTCTACTTCAATACTTCCAAGTGCCGGGACCTCAGACCTGGAATCTAAGCTCACACTGACCTTGTACCATCTGTTGTATGTTATTTGTGCTGTACATAGTCATACATATATCAAATCTCAAGCTTCTTTCTGTAAAGAAAGAATAATGATCCAAGTTCAAATTGTGGAGGACCATGTGAGAACGGTTGGTAGAAAGGAAGACCATCATTCTTTCTATGAAAATGATTGATTGTTCCTAACCCTCTTTTCTTTGGTAGCAAGGGAGAGGCGTTCCTCTTTCTATTTTTTGAAAATTAATAGACTTCATTATAAAAATATATATACAATCTAGAGGACAAAAAAACTAGTATAATCTAAAGTATCTAGATTATAGAGATTTGTGGTTCATATTAATCGTCTATGTCTTGAGATTGAGGGAAACTTACGAGACTACTCTGATAGTATTAATCCAATCTTTATATGCTTTTTATTATACAAGATAGAAATAATATGGTGTACCACTAATTGTAGACGCACCATTTCATAGTTAGTGTGGATTTGTTTGGTTTTACCTAACACAAGAATGAGGTAAATAGTTATTGGTTAGGTTTTACCTAACACAAGAATGAGGTAGATGGGTTATTGGTTAGGTTTTACCTAACATAATAA
>JANZLF010000002.1:38954770-38966395 GCA_026546835.1 Erythroxylum foetidum
AAGTTTGCTGAGTTGAGTTGATTCTGTGATACATGGAAGGAATCAGGTTATATAACTTGTGACCGCCATGATCCCATTAGCTTAATTCAATTAAGGATGACTTGATCGATTCCATGTATTGTGTACACTTAAAGTTGTTGGATCACCAAGTCGTAACATGGGCCAAGTGGGAGATTGTTAGACTATTTTATGTCCTATGTCACTTATAGATTTGAGTCCAATGAAAAGCACCCAAAATAATGGTTATTGGGTATTATAGAATGGATCTCAAATGGGTCAAAGACCCTTTTCCTTTCTCTTCCACTTATCAAAGGACAAGTTCATTGGTGATGCTATATAAGTTAAAAAAACTTATTGAATCAAAAACATTTTGAACCATTGAAGAAGTCTCTAACAGAAGAAGACAAAAGGAAATAAAATTCGTTCAAGCAACTCAACATCAAGACAAACAATCATGGATATGGGTACACAAACAATAATTCGATCCATTAAATGATCTTACAGAGGATGGTCAGAAGAGTAGGGAAAAGGGAATTGTGATGGCGAGGCGAAAAACAGGGGGGAGGGAAGAAGGAAAAGGTGGATGGCAAAAATGGAACTTTCGAAGAAGAAGGGGTTGTCGAAAAAGAGTAAGTAGAACTGTCAGAGAAATGTTGGTCTATGTTGTCAGGTTAATTGGGACAATAGGTTGTGCGTCGAAATTAAGTATCGGCCTTGACCAGAATGGTGAATGTCAATTAGAGCAAAAGTAGGTCAAAGTTGTCAGAAGTGAGGTAGAATGTGAGTGGGACGAAGATGGTCCTAGGTTAGTTGTCGACAAAAGAGAGGGTAGCTCTCAGGTTAGCTGGAGGAGGGAGTTGCGAATCGGAGATGGTCAACAAGGATGTCGGTTGGAGTGGAGAAATGTGACAAAGGTTGTCGGGTATGAGGAATGATATGGGTAGGTCAGAGGTGGTCAGAAGTTTCAGTAAGGCTAAGGTTGAGGACGGTCAACGGGAGACTCTCATCGAGCCAGTAATGATGCTCGGTTGCCAAAATGAGGCGTTCATCTTTTCATTTGTTTTGCAACGTCGTCCTGAAATTAGTAAACTTTATAATAGAAGTTACAATTGTCAATTATTTGTTCAACATTCATACCTATGATAGGCGTCATGTGAATATCTTTACTTTTTATAAATTTATTTTTCGATGAATCATATTGTAAATATACTTTACTTTTCTGCCAACTTCTCTATCAGAGAGACACCCTGCAAAAAATGGCACAAAAAGAAAGCCATTGTTCATCTATAACAGTAGTAATGATTTATGATTCTGAATCTTATTCTCATAACAATAGTCCAATACTGTCAAATATTGATCAATCCTTTGATCTGAGACAAGTTGTTCCGATCATAAATAGGTTTCTCAGAAACTTTCCTGCCTTACATTTCAATGTGTTGACAAGTTATGACACTCCTTATAACCTGGCCACGGTACGAGGACTGTCCCAGTCTGTAACAATGTGGTTACGGGTTATCTCCTTGAGTGAGCGGCATCCGCTTAGTGCCATTGTTAATTCAAACTCATCTCGTAGCATCTGAAGTACTTTTCTCACACCAGCCTCACCTTCAGCAGCCAATGAATATACAACCGGCCTTCCTATCTGAAATTGAGACAGAAAATCCAAAGGGTGAAGATCGCTAAGCATTGAGACAGAGATCCTGAAGATGTAATATCATTCTGATACACAATTCTAAGATAATAGAGGTATCTTTTGAGTACAAATGTTTCAGAGAGTGCATATTTTTGTTGCTTTACTTAAACAAGATTCTGTAAGGAAGATCATAGTTGCAGGGCTAGAGATTTAGGTACGTATTCTGGGAACAGGCACTCTTTTCATGTTCAAAGTATCAAGAAATTATGTTATAACTAAGCCTCTATCCTTCTCTCCCCATGTCCATGAGTTTTAATTTTCTGGTAAGTGATACCATTCAGTTGAAGTGTATGTGAATGCAGCTAGTACTTACAAATATCCCAGATGCTCCCAGTGCCAATGCTTTGAACACATCTGTTCCACGCCGAACTCCACCGTCGAGAAAAACAGGCACTCGGCCTTGTGCACCCTTAACAACCTGCAAAATGGAAATTCTGGCAGGTTACAGTTTCGAACGTAACTATGGTCCCATATTCACATTGAAGAGTGAAGTGAAACTGAGAACATCAAGAAAAGATGTAGCAGAAATCAAGCATAATGCGAAGACACTATGATTTTTCAAAACCAGTAGAAGTACATTTACCTCTTCCAAAGCCATAATAGTAGCAGGTACATAATCAAGCTGACGAGCCCCATGATTGGAGACAATGATTCCGGCAGCTCCATATTGTACTGCTAGTCTTGCTGCAGTGATGGCAAGAAGGCAAAAACATACATCAGGAATTCCATAAAAGATCAAAATAGAAGATGAATCTAATTCATTTTGCTCTCTCTCTGGCAAAGCAGGGCAAAGATATTCTTATTCTTTTTACCATCCTCAGCAGTGATTACACCCTTCACCAGAATTGGCAACGAGGTTATTGTTTGTAGCCACTTCACATCCTGCTCGAGTAGCAATAAAAGTTTGTGAAAAGTTTGTCCTTATAACAGGTTAATATCTCATACCATTACACCAACTCACCTTCCAGCTGAGGGACCGGTCAATTTGGCCAGCAACATAAGAAGCCAGTCCAGAGTCATTGGTCTGAAAAGTCAATCAACAGAATCATGAACCAACACATAGTTGACATAACTGAATCATGTAATGACAGAATCCCTCCTTTAGCTAACCACCTTATCCATTTTGCCAAGGTCCAACCCCTCAAAGTTCTTCAAAGTCAAAAACGGTGGCAGTGTAAACCTGACAAGAATAAATCGAATAATTACAAATTTTCCACAACACAAATATCTTGTCTCTTTAGTCTTGGAGTTGTGAGTTATTTTAGGCCTAATAGTCACCTGTTCTTGATATCAGCTTCTCTCCGACCGAGTCTTGGAGTATCAACAGTGAGGGCAATTGCCTTGAAACCAGCCCTCTCGGCTCTTCTCACAAGCTGAGCAACTACATTCCTGTCCTTGTACACCTGAATGATGTGGACAGTAGTACTTTCAATTTGTTTGTCAACGCAGAACTTGGACAATTCTAAAGGGCAGAAAGCAATACAAACTACAAGAGACGGAAGAGGTGGTTTCGCAACTCACATAGAGTTGGAAAAAGCGAATTCCAGGCCCTGTTGAAGCAACCTCCTCTACACTGGAAGTGGCCCACGAGGATAGTGTCTGAAACATCACATGCAATGCAAACTTAGTATAGCAGATAGTTCAAACTTAATTTTAATTACTTGGAGAAGCTGAGCGATGTGAGTTTAGTATTGAAAACCAAGAAGATTGGACAAAATATGAAAGTTCAAATTTCAAAATTTCAGAGGAAAAAGGAAGAACCAAACCATGATTGTGCCAGCTGCTGAAGCTGCCCTAGCAGTTGCATATTCTCCTGCATTTTATGGATCAACACAATCAGAAGTGATACAAATAGCTTTATGTCAGGATAAAGCACATTGATCTGAGCTAGACACAATCAGTTTCCATGTACCAAAATGCTATACAAAGCATTAGAAATACTGATGTGGACAGTTAGTTTCAACCAAGGGATACTAAGTTGCTCCATGACCAATAAAGGACACCTATCACTCAGAATCTGGAACATAAAGTATGGTGTTGTTTCAGTTGCAGTCAGAAACATATACCCTCGGGATGAGCCATTTTCTGCATGGCCGTGGGAGCAATCATGATAGGCATTGAAATCTTGAAACCCAAGACTGATGTGGTCATATCAATCTTGCTTACGTCAATAAGAATTCGGGGACGGAACCTGTTTTCAAATGGTGAAAAATACAATATCATGAAACGAGGTCCTGGTGGATCATTAGCTTCAAATGTAAAGTTTGTTCTTCATCTAAGCACATCAGAAGAAGTCAACAAAATATGTCATTGCCATAGCCAGACTTTAAAACCAAAAAGATGTGAGCTCACAGAATCCGAGAGAAGGCGTTCCTGTTCTCCTTAAGAGTCCACTGGTCCTCTGCGCCAGATGCATAGTAATCAAAAACCATCTTGGGCAATTTCTGCCTAGCAATTTCTTCGTATTCCATCACATTAGTGATCTCCATCTTGTCAAACTGAACTTCGTTGCTGTTCCATAAAATTTCGACAATTGATAATGGTCATATTAAATCAAAAGTAAGACCTACGTATGAATCATCCGCGCGATACCAATCATCGATCTCACTTGAGAGCAAATAAAATTAACTTAAAAAGAATGAATCTTTTAAGAGAAATCAGAAGGAAATATCAAAATAAGTAATTGCAAAGAAAGCCGAATCCATCTATTCCCGGAAGCAAGTCCAGAAACCAAATCATTTACAAGTCGTTCGGATAACTCAAAAGAACACAGAAACTCTCACCGATGGAGGTGTTTTTCCCTATTTGTCTTCTGAAGGAACATCAGACGATAACTTAGATTTCTGAGTTTCAGAACAGCACAGATATACAACACGCTAAGCCTGAAACTATATACAACGTGGCAAAATAGAATCTTGATTCATGTTCAGTAGATGACAACAGAAGTTGGACATTTTAGAAATAAATTTAGATAACTGATATTTCATCAGATTGAAGAAAAAAGTTGATAGACAGAAAGAAGATGAATTAACATACGAGCGTATGGTAGAAAAGAGAACAGACCTTGAACCACTCTATCACTAGAGAGACAGAGAGAGAATATTGAGGAATGGGAAAACTGAGTACAGATAACGTTGGTCGAGAAGTGCTCAACGTAAACTTATGGAAACGAACAAACTTGGCATGGTGCAGAACAGAGAGAAATAGCTAAAGAAATGGTAGATAGAGACAAACGTGGTGGGGGAGCTAATGTTCCTGAGATTAGACTTCAAACTGTGGATTGGTTTTCCAAGGTGTGCATCTCTACCCATGTCTGCGTCATCAAAAAACCCTTTTTTTGTGGAGTTTATTTTCTTTGAATTATTATCACAATCCATGCTCAATCCTCGTCAGTCATTCCCATGATCCTCCAATCATCGTCTTTGATATCACCATAGTTTGTATTAATTATTTTATATCTGTGTTTATTGATATTCTGTACATTTTGTATGTGGGTATAAAGGATTCAACTTTCATATTTTTTTAGATTTTATTCTGTTGCAAAATTTCAGAAAAACTGTGTAATGTTAAATCTTCCCGAGCTTTGTATACCCATTATAAGTTTCGAAGTTATGGCTGAATTGAGATCTTCATTGACATTATTGTATCAACATGAGCTTTGGCTGGCCAACATGCAATAGACATTATTTTTTAATGTCTGCGTCCACTCATTGATTGGTTCGTACTATTCCCAGGAACGTGATGCGTTTGGAGATTGCGGCAGGAGTCTTATGTTTTGACGAAGAGACTTTTGTTGGACTAGTCTACGGTGGTTCATGTCACAAACTTCAATGGAGATAAGAGAGAGAGCTCCGCCTTTCCCATAAATCAGTTCCTCTTTAGTTCCAGTTATTAATTTCACAAAATTAAAAGAATTGGTAGAGTGAACGTCAAGCAAAAGAGACGTCAAGGAGGGAAAAATTAGAGTTCTTTAAGAAGAAACCTACCCTTCCATGGTAAAAGGTACAAAATAGCATCTTTGCTTTTCTTTCTGTTGGTACTTGAAATCTCCTTCAGGCCAAACAGAGAATCCAATAACTTTTCTAGAGACTTTCATTGATGGATCATCAGAAGCCTCCTTCTTTTACTTTTCTCTTTTCTACCACACGTCAATATCACAAACAATGCAGAAAGAAAGAAACAAGACAACTTCTTATTTGGCACGAGTAGATCCTGTACTTTGCAGTTGCAGACTTACCTTATCTACCAGGGAAATAGCCACATTAAGGAAGCAAAAGTGGTGAACTTTTCAGCTTTTTTTGTTTTTACTATAATGTGCCAAAGAGAAATGCAGGCAAGAAAAGGCAAAAGTACATGAAAAAAGCATATTGAAATATGCATGGTGGGACTATTGAGATTACAATGCTGTTATGGTACCATTGTTGGTGAATTCCCATCCCTTTGGACTCATCAGGGTTCTTCTCAGGACATAAGCTTTTGGTTCCTTTACCTTCAACACAAGAAGTACTTTGCTCTCCATCAGTATTCAAACATGTAGGGATCTCTAAGTCTGAGTACACAGAAAAGTTGTCCATCTTAACTGTTTTGTTGCTTGTACATAGTCCACTGTTTCCTTTAACAACTAACCTTTTGCCAAGCCTTTGAACAAAATCATCAGGGAGTAGTAGTTCTCCACTCAGCAGATTATGACTCAAGTTTAGGTGATCAAGATTTGGAAGAGAGCCTAAGCTGGAGGGAACTGTCCCAGTGAGATTGTTGTTGTCTAAAGACAGAGCAGTGAGGGTTTTCAAGGAAGAGAAAAGACTGGGTATACAACCTTTTAATCCACATCCTGACAAGCTTATTGATTTCAGGTTTTTAAGGGTCTTCAGAAACAAAGGTATCTCTGTGTTCAAAGGGTTGTCATCAACTATTAAGTACTGAAGCTGCTCTAAACCTGAAAGCGTTACTGGCAATGGTCCATTTAGAAAATTGTAGCTTAAATCAAACAAAACTAACCTCTTCAAATCGCCCAACTCTGAAGGTATCGCTCCAAGAAGCTTGTTGGAGCCCAGATCAATCTTTTGGAGAATTTGAAGCTGCCCCAAAGAACCAGGAACATTGCCTTGAAGGCCATTCTGGCTTAAGTCCAAAATCGTCAAACTCTTTAGATTTCCAATCGTTTCAGGAATTTCACCCCTTAGATTGTTGTAACTTAGATCCAGTTGCTCTAGACCCACCAATCTGCCAATCCCAGAAGGTATATTCCCTTGCAGATTATTCTGAGAAAGACTAAGGACTTTGATTCTGGAAACATTTGTAAAATTTGAAGGTATCTCTCCAGATAGAGCTGGATTGGAATCAAGCACCAAATGCTCTATTGAAGAAAAAGCTCCAAAAAGATTGGCTGAAAGAACAACTCTTGAAGTTACAAAACAGCTGAAAATGGAGAGACTTTTCAGGTAAGGAAGTTTCTGCAGGGATTTTGATAGGCTAGCAGATGACTTGCAAGGAGGGCTACTAATATCAGGACCAATGTGAATCTTAGTGACATGAAAGATGGGAGGATCTTCTTCACCAATCTCACATTGGATACCAGGCCATGGTGTGTTAGTGCATGGTTGTGGGTGTGCTTGAGCAAAGTCAGGATCATCCAAAAGCTCTTCTAAAACCTCAAACAACCCCAAAAGCTCGTTCATTTCCATATTCATGTCACTCCCATCTGAGTTTCTTGATAATGCAGTCACCTCACCTCCGAGAACAAGGAGTCCAACAAAGTAGATGTACATGGAAGTTGCCATAAGTTGGAGAGATGCCCAAGAGAAACAAGAAGGAATCAAATGGAAATCGATTCCTGCATTCACCCACCTACATCTTAAAGGAGGTAGGTGCGGATATTTGTTAATAAAGCTGCACGGAATCTTAGTTGTCGTCTCTGCGTCCTCCATAAATTGACACTTGACAGTTTGTGAGAATGATGGTGTTCCAGTTTTGCATGAGAAAAGAAAGTGAAAAAAGTTGGATAATAGAGCAAAAGTAGTATCTTGACAGAGAAAGAAGAACATGTCAGAATGGTCAAATTGAGCATTCAATGCCAAAAGGGTAATCATGATGGGACGTTACTCTAACTCAGTATCTTTCATGAAATTGACATCAACACGCGACGCAGCAATTCGAATGGAACTGCTCAGTGGTTTGCCGGAATCTTTTGGCTGTGGACAGCTAGTTAACAACTAAAGTGAGGTGCTCCGAAGAACCTTGCCATTACTTATTAAAAGTAACTTTTAGGAGCAAAAGTTTATATAATATTAATATTTCATATCAATGATATTAAAATCTAACTCAACTAATTAAACTTAATTTTAATTAATAATTTAATACAATTATAATAAAATTTTAATTTAATTTAATTAGTTGGAGTTAAACTTAAGAGTTAAGTACTTAAGTTCAATCATTATGACATTAATGTTTTATTGGTTCAAATATAATGTTTTAAACAAAAATTCCTAGACCTCGCGTTATAGTGAGATTTATACTGAGTGTTGTTATTGTTGGATATGAGTTCCTCATATGGAGGGACACCAATTTTTTCAACGAATGCGGCATCAACTTCGGTGCCACATTAGTTGAAAGAATGGAAGGAAGACAGTTGCACTCATGCGGTGAAGTGTCTATATAAAGCACTCTCTGCTTCATACAACAATGAAAAAAATACAAAGAAAAATCATAGCAAAATAATGCTCTGAAGTTAGGAAAGATTTACTTCAAGGGATGATGAGTGACAAAATAGTGAGGTTACTATCTCACTATTTTTAGGTTAAGAAATACCTTATGAGACACTATTTTGGTTTTATTTCTGTATACCTACTATTTATAATAGTGGAAGAATTATTTTAAATTTTATCTGTAGGCGTAGTTCAAAATTAAGAATGAACTATGTTAAATATTTTGTGTTTATTTTATTTTTTCAAAAATAAACCTGCTGCGCTCAACAAGTGATATCAGAGCCGTGTTTTCATTGAAGGTAGTTTTTGAAAAGAAGCA
This sequence comes from Erythroxylum foetidum, assembly GCA_026546835.1. Lineage (NCBI taxonomy): Eukaryota > Viridiplantae > Streptophyta > Magnoliopsida > Malpighiales > Erythroxylaceae > Erythroxylum > Erythroxylum foetidum. The sequence continues at coordinate 38,963,487 of JANZLF010000002.1, forward strand.
CGTCACGGGGAAGACAAAATTACAACAAAATTTTTAGCGTGATCTGTTCTAAAAGTTGACATAAAATAGAAAAGATGATGAATAGTACTCTAAATTTTTTTTAAGAAATTTGCAAGGTAACAACATTTTAATGATAGTAACTGGGCCCTACGGTATTATTTATGGTACTATTCATAAGCTACTATTTATCAGGTCCTTCGGTACTATTTTAGTGGGATCTGACGACATTATTCCGATCAGCACTATTCACAAGTTACTATTTACCGGGTTCAGTGATGAAATTTAAAAGATATCTTTTCTGCCAAAATTTGACATCCTTATTCTATCTTTGAGGTCGATTTTCTCAAATTTGGATTAATTTTGCAAATAGAGATGAAGACAAGCAAAATGATCAATCTAACCGATATTAACTATCATATATGGCGAACCAGGATGAAAGATCTCTTGATAATTACAAAGATACATTTGCTGGCATTTAAGACAACTAAACAGGAGGAGATGTCCAGCGAAGGTTGGGAGTTTGAGCATGAACAAGCGTGTGGTTATATTCGACAATTTGTTGATGATAGTATAATCACATTTGTAACGAGATTCATGCAAGAACGCTGTGGAATAAGCTAGAGCAGTTGTATGCTTTAAAGACTGGCAACAACAAATTGTTTTATCTAACAAAATTGATGCAGATATAATACCAGGAGGGTACTTCTGTAGCTGATCATTTAAACAATATGGAATGAATGGTTGATCAGTTATCAAATATGGGCATAAAATTTGACAGGTGATTGCTCTAATGGTGCTAGCTTCATTTCCAAAGTCTTGGGAGACTTTGAAGGTGTCTTTAACAAATACTGCACCAAATGACGTATTAAATACAGAGTCTGTTAAAAGTAGTATACTAAATGAAGAGATGAGATGTAAATCACAGTATGCAACCTCTTCATCACATTCAAATGTTTTGTTTACAGAAAATAGAGGAAGGAGTCAATCCAGAGGAGCAAAGTCCATAGACAATAGCAGAGGAAAGTCAAACAGATATATAAATGTAGAATGCTATAACTGCAAAAAGAAAGGCCACATTTAGAAATTTTGCCAAAAGTTGAAGAAGAAAAAAGGCAAAGTTGTGAAGAAAGAAGAAAGCAGTGATGATGAACAAAGTAACATTGTTGATGTATTTAACCTTGTTATTAATATAGAGATAGTCAATATGATGTCACAAGAAACAAGTTAGATAGTTAACAGTGGAGCTACTATTTATGTTACATCTCACAGATAATTTTTATCATCTTACACACCTAGAAATTATGGAGTTGTTAAGATGGCAAATGAAAATTTGTCAAATATTATTGTCAAAGGAGATGTTTCTTTAGAGATATCGAATGATTCAAGATTGTTGCTGAAAGATGTCAGGTATATTCCTAATATGCGTCTGAACTTGATTTCTGTAAACAAGCCAGATGATAAAGGTTTACAAAATATTTTTGGAAACAAAAAATGGAAGCTTACTAAGGGCTCCTTAGTAGTGGCCAAAGGCCAGAACCAAAGGTCAAAAGCATTTAAGATTGTATATGATGGAAGCAAAGCTCTCCAGTGATGTCGTCAATAAAGGAGAGAATGATAATAAGTTGATTTGTGACATAAAATATTAGGCCACATTTGTAACATCCCGTTACCGATGTGATGGGCATATTGGTAAATTGGGTCAGGGTAGGATTTCATACTGCATTTTACTGATTGAGCATTCATTGACCTCTAATTATAGAGGAATGAATTAATTGTACATGCATCGATAGGTACATGAATTCATGGAATTTTTCGGCATTTAATTGTGATCATAAATTGATTTGTAAATTTTTGAGATAATTAGGTTTAATTAAGATTTATTGGGAATTATGGCATAATTGGGTTTGTATAGCTGAATTGGAGTGAGAATTGAATCTTAGGGATTTGAAAATTGAAACTGGAGTATAGAATCTTGTGTTTTATATTTTAGAGGATTTATAGAAATTTTTCTGGAATTTTTAGATTTGTGGGTCCGGACCAGAAAATTGACTTAGAGACTGATGAATTAGATTCCGGTTCCGAAATTAATGGGCAAATGGCATGGAAATTTTAGATTTGTGAGTTTAGGAATTTTTATGATGAGTCGTTGGAATTTCAAGACTGAAATTTAATGAATTTGAGGACCATGATCTGTAGGTTTAAATTTCCTGTATATATATGAACCGTAGGTTTTAAATATTTCTTTAAAGTTCATCTTCTCCTAGGGCAAAATTTCTCTTCTCTTCGTTGGTGATTTCCGATTCCTCCTTTGGTGTGAGCCTTCGATTGTTGCTTGCTTTCTTCCCTTTGGTGCGAGCTTAGCTTGACCCTTGAGAGAATGAAGTTGGGTGAGTGTTTAAGGGTTCTCCGTGGGTGTTAGGCATTGGAGGAGGATTTTCAGAGATTTGAGGATTAAGTTTCGATTAGTAAGTTTAATGGTTTTAATGTTATTATTTATTGTTATTGAATGCATTTATGGTGTTTAATGAGAAAGATAGGGTAGTTTAGAGTGAGTTAATGTTAGGTTTAGAGAGAGAAATGGAGGAAAATCGGTCGGAGAAGAAGATGAGTCCCACACGTTGCGACGTCTGAAAAAAGCTACGCCGCGACAAGAAATTGCATGCTCGCTGCGGCGAGTCACGTGAAACGTCTCGGCGAGCGAATGGATATTACGTCGCGACGAGTTTATCCGTAGGCGTCGCGGCGAGGTGCAGAGAGGTGTTCGCCGCGGCGAGAGATCTGTGGTCGCGGCGAGGGGCAATTTTTGATTGAATGTGTTTTTGTTTATGCGGTATAACTTATGGTATAGACCTCCAATTGAGGTGATTCTTGATTCGTTATGAACTAGAGAAAGAGGTCTACAATTGAGG
>JANZLF010000002.1:38986089-39009840 GCA_026546835.1 Erythroxylum foetidum
ATAATAACATATATATAATAATACTAATAATATAACAAAATTTAATCTGAGTACTTATATATATAATAATAATAATATGATAATTATTATTACTATTGTTAATTATTAAAGAATATAAATATAAATAAAGGATATATTAATAAAGTATAAAATAATGAAATCATTAAAGAATACTTTATTAATAAAGGATATATTAATAAAGTATAAAATAATGAAAAGCAATGGAAGTATATTAGTCAGAAAATTGGGCGAGCGCGTTAATAATCACTCGGCTACGAAAAACGGCGGCGGCTGTAGTGGGGACCACAGCTCCCACAGCTAACAAGCGCTGCACGCATTTTGTTACAGATTTTAAAGAAAACGCTGGCGTTTGGTAATAAGACAGAGTAGGATAGGGTTATTTGCGACAGAGGATCTGAACTCCTCCCAATCCTGCTGGCCACTAGACCAAGACATCGCTCATTCCATAGAGGAAACGGTAGATTATGTAGTCGTACCCACACAGGCACTTTGGAAACCTGTGATTTGTCAAACACAAAATGAGGGTGCCACTGCTGTAGGACAATGAATTTTCTACCAAAACCCCATGGGTGCTCGAGGATGACTTGTAAAGCCTCCTCCGAATGGAAACGAAAGAGGAAAAAACCGGTACCTGCAGATATAACATCCTCAAGACCAAGAGTCTTCCATGCCCTCGTTGCAAGAATTTGCATGGCAGGGAAGGGCATATTATACCCCGGAAAAAAAACCGACTAAGCATCGGGTCCACTGTTGGAGACTATCAGCTCCTCCAAGGGCTGACGAGGCATTTTGTCCATGTTGCATGTTCGGTGTTGGCTGTGGGTGACAAGCAGCCGGCGGCCCTGGGAGGACTCCATTCGGAGGAGGGAACTGGTGAACCTGCACCGATGATGAAGGATGGGTCTTCTCCATCGGTGCCTGAGTAGGCAGTGGAGCACACACCTGCTGCGCGTCTCCCACCAGTTCATGCGCAGTCGACGGTGGCGATGGAGGACGCCGAAGAATGGCGCCTCCCGCGCCTGCTCCAACGTCTCCAAATGCTCCTTCTTCAACGATTGCTTGACTGGATTGCAAGGAGTCTCGCCTGGGATGGTGCTGTGGGCTCTTCGGTGAGTGAGAGCAGGCGGCGGCAGCTGGAGAAGGCATACCGACGGTAAGAACTTCGGTCCATTTTTGAGTGTTGTTGTGTGATCGATTGACAAAACCAGTTGAAGGGTTTTGTAGATCGGGAAAAACCGAATCTGTTGGTGTAATTTTTGTTCCAATCGGACCACCCGGGATGTCGCCGGAATCTGTAGAGGAGGCGGCGGCGGCAGCTTGCTTGGGCTGGTGGTTGACGGTGGCCGGAGTTTTGGATTTCCGTCTCCGGGGCATGACGCCAGAAAAAGTTGAGAGAATTTTTTCAAGAAAAGTTTAGTGCTACTTTCCTATATTATGAAGTGCTTTGACAGATTACTATTCACAGTTGCTGCTAATGGAGTCAAGCGTTGGGAAGATAAAGCACCTCAAGAAGGTAAGATTTTGGATCTCTGCACCTGTTACAATCAACAAGCTTCGAAATGCGTCTCTGCAGGTAAATCGGGTTTCTACTTAAGACCGCCTTCCGAGCTCATTGTAACAGCACTCTTGTGGAGTAATACTAGTTTAAGGATTTGCAGAGGAAATCAGGTCAATTGCTTGAGTTCAGGGTTCCTTGTTATTCTTATTTCCCATTGGAGGGCATGACAGGAGCATCCTCAGCGGTGAACTTTGCAACACAAATTGACACTGTTGTTCTGCAGTATACCTTATTGTTTATCCCTACAGTGACAAGTTTTTATATCACCTTGCTGGTTTTAAAATGTGAATGAAATGGAAGCTGCTTATCATGTGCAGTTCTCACGTTCAGTGGCCATCCAGGTCTCGCATGGAACTCCATTGATCGACTTGGTACATTACATACATGCTAGTTCGTCATCCAAGTTCATCCTTGTTGATAAAAGAAGGATTTTCTGATATGACCAAACTAGACTACATTCTGAATTGTGTCCATCAAAGACCACACTAAATTGCACAATGCATATACCAAAGCAACTTTGAATCTAGCGAGCTGCGCTGCAAATCAGCCACTGCTTTTCCAAACAATTTCACAATAATCACATCAACCTAAAAAGACTCCAACCAGCCAGGAAGTTGTAGCCAAGGAAACTTAATAGCAGACACAAGTGTCGGCTTGTTTTTCACAAAATAATGAATCTTTCACAAGATGAAACATAATTACCCAGCAGCAATGCCAGGAAAAAAATGCTCAACTTGAACAACATGTTCAAGAAATGCCAGATGAATGTTTCTCTAGCATCTTATATATGCATAAGGGGGGTTTTATAAATGAACATCTTTCTTAATCAAACCATGCAATATCAAACGCTACAATTAGTTGACTCGAGGTTGCGAAATTCCCATTGCACTGAATATCTCGTAGTGCAAATGGTCATTTCTCATAAATCACTCTACAGTTCACCACAAAGATACTAGGACTCTGGTCTTTCACTAGGCATGATTGACATAGTTCACCTTTGGAATAGAAAAATGCAATGGCATTCTGTTTGAGCTCACAGCACTAGCTTCCCAGAATGGATGCCAGTTAAGATGATAGTTGAGACTCTTGAATTTGTTCACATCTCATTAGGTGGTACCCATAAGTAGGAGTGGATTTTGTTCCCAGCTCATGAAATTCAAGATTAACCATAAGCAACCCGATGCAAGAGAGTCAATGACTAGGATTACTTCCTAGATTAGGAAAGCAACATGGGATAAAATTTGTAGAAGCTTAAAAGCTAGCCAAGGCCACAAAGTCCTTAAATGCTTGTGTGCAAAAATAGAGAAGAGAACAAGCATGCAATTCATCTCTGAAACTGTATCAAGATGGATGCCAATGCACTATTCCTACTTTTGCAGGAGAATAGCCAGCCAACCAGAAAATATGGGTTATGGCAAACCAGTAAAAGTACATTATGATCATCTTGTTCCAATCACAACATTATTGAACACAAAAGGCTCCTATTCCTGAACCTTTAGCAGTGATAACTGTTCTTCAATGGAGCAGTCCACATGACAAGAGGTCCGACAAGACGCTGGTATAAGAATAAGACCAAGGCACCGCTGCTCCATTGGTGAAGGAGGGGAGCGCCTTGTACTACGATATTCTACTGCATCTTGGAGAATGATGTTTCCTTGCTTGTCAATGCAATGGAAGCTACCTAAGAAAAATCGACCATCTTTAATTCCAATCAGCATCCTGCGAAAAAGCAGCTTCCTAGCCCGAGATACAAGATCTGAGCTACCCGGGTTAGAGCTAACTGAGATCCCTAGCTCTCTTGAAGAAGTCTCTAGTACATCTTGCTCTAGGTCCATGTGAACTAATGGAAATAAAAACCAAGCAATGGTGTAAAAGTGTAACAAATTAATAGCTTGATGCTTCACACTACAACAGCATATAAATACGCACTCTTTTCCACATAAATATCATATCCCTTTTCTCAAACCTAGTGATGTTATACCATACCCACTTCACAAAATAAGACGTAAAGAGATTCAGAAATAAGTAATTCTGCTAGTCTCCGTATCAGTCAATTCCAGCGCTGTCTCGTCAATGACCATTATTCATCAAGACAGGAACTTCCAAATGTAATGTTGAGAACATCAATGGATCTTTAGCTCCAAACCCTTATATGCTTTCAATGGCAGAACATAAAACTTAATTCCAGTCAGCCATTAATCAAACAGACACAAGGTGAGCCATCAACAAATAGAATTAAAAAGAAGTATTGACCTAGCATTAAATCGAACAAGAAATAGACTGACAGAAGAAACCCAAATCGGAAAGGAAGAAAGAAAGACGATTAAGATAAATCATCCAAAGTTTGAAGGTGGAAAACCAAAACTAATGGCTGTTGGAGTTCCTAGTTGGGTAAAGATCGTACCTTTTACGAGTAAACGAAAAGAAAAACAATTGTTTTCGGATTGGGATCGACAAGTTTAAGTGGGCAGCTGCAAATTTTGATTATCTATGTTGTCAAAGAAAGGGAAGCCTCAACACGCCAGTTAACATAAGGAGGGCGGGCAGAAAAGCAGGGAAGCCAGGAGCTTTAATAATAAAGATTTAACCGAACAGTTCGAGTGGTTAAAACCCTTAATAGAGGTATTGAGTTCAAGTTTAATAATAAAAAATATATTTAATTACTATTTTATAATTTGATGTGAGTGATGATTAATTTAAATATAGATGATTTAAAAGTATTTTTGACGAATATAAAAAAATGATTTATTTTAGCTCAATATTAAAAAATAAAAAATGCATTTATAATAATTAAAAAACAAAATACATTTTAAAAGGATTAACTTTAGGGTCACACTCGCTCTATCCATACATAGAGAAAACTCTCTCGACCTGACTCTCTCTCTCTCTCAGTTTTTCTAATTAGGGTTTTGCGCTCAAAGGTACGAACTTTCCGCTAAAAAGCAACTCCAAATACTCGTTATTTAGTCCATCTTCAAAATTCTATTGCTGCTTTTCTATTCTTTTCGTTTTGAACACTTCACTGATTGTAGTGACTGGTTCCATTGAGAAGACCATTGTATGTTGATCCGTTGGATTTTTTTTTCAGCTTTTTTCATGATCGTAATTCAGAATTTGTTTATGGTTTCAGGAGGCAATGCGTGAAACTGGGAAACGTTCGCGTTTTCAAAGAGATCACGATGCAGATAACAGTAACCAGAAGCGAAGACTGAATGCAAAAGATGAAAAAGGAAATGATGAGTTGGTTATTTATCGAATATTATGCCCAGATGGGGTTATTGGTAGCGTTATTGGAAAAAGTGGGAAAATCATTAATGCAATAAGGCAAGAGACTAGAGCTAAGGTTAAGGTAGTGGACCCATTTCCTGGTGCCAAGGATAGGGTCATAATTGTGTATTGCTATGTTAAGTCCAAGATAGATGTGGAGGTTGATGAGGACTTCAATGAGAAAGATCCTTTATGCCCTGCTCAGGATGCTCTTCTCAGAGTTCATACTGCAATTTGTAATGCGGTTGCATCTACTGAAGATTATGACAAGAAAAGGAAGGATAAGGAAGAATGCCAAATTCTTGTTCCGTCTAGCCAGTCTGCTAATATCATAGGTAAGGCTGGCATGACTATCAAGAAACTGAGGGGCAAAACAAGGGCAAATATTAAAGTTGCGGCAAAGGATGCCTCTGATCCTGAACACTCATGTGCTATGGACTTTGACAACTTTGTAATGGTTAGTAGCTCAAAAGTTTAAGCACATTTTAATGGTTGAATCTTTGCTATATATTCATGGCTGATCTAGTTGTATTGTAGAGAATTATCTGTTTCTGTTTGTTGAATATATGCAAGTTCCTTGAATTTGTTTTGGGAAACATATGACAAATTAAAGGTTTGAGTGCCATGAACGAGTTCTTGTTTCTTTATATGTGAATAAAATATTTGTGATTTTCATGAACGGTGCTGGAACCCAAACAATTTATCAAGTCTCATTTAGGCTTGTAAGTCTCATTGTAGTATGTGGCGGCGCACAGAAGGACCATTCTTGGATATCTGTAATTTTTTTATTTAGCAGTTTTAGACCGATGCCTCTTGTTGATTTTGAGCAAATTTTTAGCCTAAGGTGCAGTCATGCTTTCATCTAAGTACCTTTTCAAGTTCATATGTTTTGTGATTGATTAATCTTTTGATGTTTTGATATGGTCAGTGAGATATCCCGGAGAACTATTTTCTTTTGAAGCTATTCAGCTCCTATAACTACATCGTTGGAGTTCATAGAAACCATACTTTTGATCTCTGGAATTTTGACATTCATTTGATGTCTGCACTATGTTGTTATCGTATATTTCTTCCATTTGTGGCTCTTAAAATTTGTCATGATGGGAGCAGATAACTGGTGAGCCAGAAGCTGTGAAGAAAGCCTTATTTGCAATTTCTGCAATTATGTACAAGTTTAGTCCTAAAGAAGAAATTCCCCTTGAGACAACTCTGCCAGAAGTTCCTCCAAACATCATCATTCCAGCAGATCTACCTATTTATCCTCCAGGTGGATTATATGCCAATGCAGATTCTATAGTTCCTTCCAAATCTGTTCCACCAGTATTAGGGGCTTCCAATGTTCCTGAACTTCAGGGATACGGGGAGAATGGGAGTTCGTGGCCTGTTTATTCATCTAACCTCCCAGTTCTTCCTAGTTTTGGCAGTTCTTCCCAATCTGAGGAGTTAGTTATACGAATGCTTTGCCCCTCAGACAAGATTGGCCGAGTCATTGGCAAAGGAGGTGGGACTATCAAAAGCATAAGGCAGGCTAGTGGAGCTCATGTTGAGATTGATGATACAAAAGCTGGCCGCAAGGAGTGCATCATCACTGTTACAGGAACAGAGGTTGGAATTTGGTCTCTTATTTGAATCTCTGTTAGTATGATGTAGGTAGGACGAGTAGAAGAGAAGTTAAACTGGTAGCTAAAACTCAATAGAAATTAGGAATTTCGGCTCTTGGATGTTTTAGATTGCTGGAATCCAGATTTCAGGTCTGAAATTTTAGTAACAATTGTTGAAACTTCAGAGTTGGATTGCTGAAAAGTTTAGCTGCAAAATTGCTGGAATTTTAGTGAAGGAAACAAGCAAAGGGTTAGTTCTAGTAATTGTTCCTAGGATAGGAAACTAGGAAACACTTACACTGTTAGAAGAAAACATCATACCTTTTAATTGAAAACTCAAAGTTTATATAGGAAATGTAGGTATTCTTATTGAAAGGTTAATTACACTATATATAGAAAACTCTCAAAACCCTGATTCTAATGGAATAAAAAACCCTACTAAACTTTCAAAATAAGAATATAATCCTATTGGATAAGGATTCTTATTATTCCTTAATAAACTTAACCCTAAACTAATAAGACCAAAATAAAGTAGAAATATTTTCCTTTTCTAATAAAGAAAATTAAACTAAGAATTCTTTTTTTTTATTCTACATCATTTCTCTTGGCTTGACAAGAGTCAATCTCAACCATTAAATGTTGTTGAGCATGTCTTCCTATTTATCCGCTGCTACCCTTGCTTCAAAGAGGATGTAATTCCAATGTAGTTCCAATATTCCACCTCATTCCTTGTCTCGATGTTCCAAACATGCAGTGTATCATCTTCTGAGTTTAATTCGATGTACTGGCCCTTTAAGGTAAAGTTTGGTTCAATAGTTGTATTTGGAGGCGGTTCCATAACGAAACCACATGACTTCTCTACCTTATAGGTATCAAGAACATAAGTATTGTTGCTTCTTGTAGTAAAAAACATTAACTTGCAATCGTTTCTGAATTTTGACTTTGCAAAAGCATTCACAACTTCTCCTTTATTCATATGTTGTGTTAATTTTGCATCTTCATTCAGATCAAGAAATGAATTTGAAACAATTTTCAGGAGCCCCGTTTTGATTTTTGCCCCCATATCATCATTTGCTTTCTCAACATGAAGGATATTACTAAATTTTGTGCAAAGAGGCTCCAAAGCCCTTAGTGGTTGCTGGTTAATCTTTTCAGCTCCCTATTCTGTTGTTCGTGTGCCTTGAATTTGTTTTTTAGGTGTTTCAACTTGTTGTTTAAGTGTTTTCAACTTATTGTTCAATTGTTTCAGCTTTAGGGTTTGTCAAAAAAACCACTTCCTCATGCTTCTTTATCTCTAATGATTTGATCATTTGCCATTGTTAATCTCTCCATTTCACAAGTACCTGATTTCCTTTAGCATATAGGCTTGAAGATTCTAATTGATTAGTTGATCGAGAGGTGCCAACTGTCTTACCATTAAGAACACACACTTCCTCAGAGATAGTGTCTGTTAAATTTGAGGAATCAAAATCAGAATATGATTATCCACCAAAAAGTTTTCCTTGTGCTACATATTGATTAGTATCGGCACCTTCATCTTGTTTATTAGCTTATTTTTTCATATTTAGCATCAAGTGTAGGTTGCTGGTTTGCAGAATTCTTTCCTGTGGAGCTCTGACCTTTTGAGAATAATTTTCAAGGCTATCTATCCTCTCCATAATTTGTTAGGGTTTCTTTCTTATGGAAGTTGTAACCAGGGAGTTAGTTATTGGTGCACCTTATAAAAGAGGATCATCAACATCTAATTTTTTTGTGATCCTTAGAATTAATTTATCTTGCTGTTGATCATTGAATATTCCTCTAGATGCGCTTCCATTATGCATCACCATTGGTGAACCCAAGCTCTAATATCAAACTGATGTAGATGAATAGAAGCAATATCAATCTAGTAGTTAAAACTAACAAAAATTAGGGATTTGGGCTGTTGGATTTTAGACTGCTGGAAATGCAGATTTTAGGTCTGAGATTTTAGTAACAGTTGTTGAACTTCAGAATTGGATTGCTGGAATTTTAGTGAAAGAAACAATGGGGCAGTTCTAGGAATCACTTCGCGTCCTTCTGATTTCCTAATGGAACTATCATTTTGCAGTCACATGATGATTTGAAATCCATGGCTGTTGAAGCTGTTCTATTGCTCCAAGGGAAGATTAATGATGGAGATGAGACCACCACTAGCATTCGGCTACTTATTCCGTCTAAAGTTATTGGATGTATCATTGGAAAAGGTGGTTCAATTATAAATGAAATTCGAAAGAAAACTAAAACCAGTATTTGTATATCCAAAGGTCCGAAGCCTGAACGTGCAGACCCCAATGAAGAACTTGTTGAGGTCTGATTGATCAAGCCTGTGAATTTTTTTGTTAACTACCTGTTTGTTTGTGTGCTGACCTTTCAACTCAACAGGTGGCAGGGGAAGTTGTTAGTGTGAGAGATGCACTTGTCCAGATCGTGTTACGGCTTAGAGATGATGTGCTAAAAGAAAAGGACAGCGGCCATAACTCTGTTGGTTCTGATTCTTTGTATCCTAGTGGAACTAGTTTTTCTGTACCATCTATCCTACCTTCAGTTGCTCCACTGAGTTATGACAGGGCAGAAACTAGAAGTGGCTTGGGCCTGCTTTCATCGAGGAGCCTTTATGGATATGGATCTTTATCGGTATGTTCAGCTCATTAATCTTTAATTTACACTTAAATCCTCATTTCATTATTTGATAGGACCTTTATGCTGTCAACTTAATGATTTGGGGTCATTTGTATTGATTCCTGATGATAGGTGTGATAAATTTGTTTGTAGGAAGTTAATTTGTTACCCTTCTATTTGTTTTTGGGTGAAAGGCCTACAATCCATGTTAGCACAATACTTTTTAGTATTTTCTGGAATCTATGGAATACATTATCCAAATACAAAATTGATAACCTTTCTAGACTCTACAGGACTGTTTAGTGTTTCCAACCAAGTGGCATCCTTTCTCAATGAGACTTTTTGGTCCTTTCCATTTGTTTTTGTGTATTAGGATAGTGATTGAACTTTCACTACTGATCGAGTTAACAATCCAAGTAGACATGTCAGTCAATGCACAAAGTTTGAAATTTGAAGTCAGATTTTCATTTCTAATTTTTATTTTCATTTCTATTTCCTCTTTTTTGACCTTGCTTAGTTACATGCAATGATAATTTGCTGGCTCAGCCTGAAACAGAGTTCACATTATTGGATATTGCTTTTTATTTAAAAAGTGTATTCGTTAGTTTATAGTCAAGTTAGCATTTGTTTATTTCTTATACTTTTCCTTACCAGGTGGGAGAGAAAAGCTATGGTTCAATGCCTTTGTATTCATCATCTAAGCTGTATGGAGGGTTAGTTCCTTGCTCAAGTCTTCTATCAACATTTCATTCTGTGACCTCTTTTACCAAGCTGATTTTCTTTACTAATGCAGGTTGCCGTCACCCTCAACTCTTGACTTGTTAGTGCCTGCCCATGCTATGGGCAAGGTGATGGGCAAAGGAGGGACAAATATGGACAACATTCGCAAGGTTTGTTCTTCACTTATATCTTTCGATATGGTTCTCTCTGGATATTTTGGCAAATAAGAACCTAAACAGTTAAGCACAGCTACTTTACTGCTGCTGAAAAAATGCTGATATTTGTGTGGTTTTGTGTTCACATCAAGTGTTGAATTGCTTTGCCCTTGATAATAATTCCTTATCCTTTTTTTCTTCTTTCACTTCATTCAGATTTCTCTTAAAAAAATTCTGCACAAGCATCAAAGCATGATCTTGATTTCACTGATTTAATATCTATTATCCCATTACATAATTTATTATGTTGCCATTATCTATAAAAGAGCAACGCTCAAATTTTCATAAAATGATGGACAAAAATAGAACCCTTGCTACTTTTTCAGATGTTGAATGGCCATTTGTGCTTTTATTTTACTTTACTGGATATGTTTATGATGTCAGTTATATCATTAATATGTCTTCCAGAGGGTTAGAGTTTCCTTTTCATTATTTTTTAAGAATTAATGTTTGCTCTTTGCAAGGATTTCATTTTGGAACTATAAGGTGAGTTAATGTCGTGTTGATTTTGTTAATCGTACGTAGAAACAGTATAGAAATCAGAGGTACACTTGTAGAAATTTGACATCGTTCTTACTTGTATGAATGAATTACAATGCCAAAAATACAGGTGCAATTTAGGCCTACTTTCCCATTTAATTATGTTGAAATGTATACACAAATAAGCAAATAACTCTGGCACTCTCTCTCTACACAGACGCACAAACTAACATGCATATATGCATTTGTAAATAGACTTTAAATTTGGCTTCAAAGTGTTGTGGATCTTGAATTTACTAGCTTGTACATCAAAGTTTTCTTTTGTCAGTTAAATTCATGAGAAGCTGTCATTGTAGATTCACAGGATTGTTACTCACAATTATGGTGAGTCTTCGCTGTTGGTGTTTTGTTCTCATTCCATATGTTACTATTTCAGATATCAGGAGCCATTATAGAGATCTCTGATGCGAAGTCTGGTAGGGGCGATCGAATTGCTCATATATCTGGCACACCAGAGCAAAAGCAGGCAGCCGAAAACTTGATACAGGCATTTATAATGGCCACCTGAGTTTTGAAATGTGTTTTGAGGTTTAAGCTGTATGGTAAAGATCTAGGAATTTGTTCCTCAAATATTTCCTTAGTTTATTTAGGATGTGTCTGCTCAGGGCTTCATTCCTAGGTTTCTAAAACCAGACTACTCCTGTTCTTTATACCATGGTGCCTGTGAGGAATATCATGGAAGATTCATGTCCAGACGATGTCGCGGATATAGGGTTCTGCCATTGTTGCCTACTCATCCTTTCAATCTGCAGATCTTAGAACTAATTAGGTTGCCTTTCCTTTCCTTCCATTTTATCAGTCCTTGTCATTTTCAACTATGAATCCTTGTTTCCCTGCTCACAGTTATGTGATCGTGCCATGAATTACTTTCAATAATCGTAGTTGCCAAACTCATAATGCATGTTTCTCTAGCCTTACATATCTTTCTCGATGCTTTCTTTTATTATAATCTTTTCTTTCCGTGATGTCAAATTCTTTGCAGATACAGATTATTATCTGCTAGATTTTTTTTCTTGTTTTGCACGTATGGTGCAACTTAACAAAAAGCAATCCTCTCTCTGTAAAATGTGAATTGCCCTCTTTGATTGACTATTTGGAATTCATACTAATCTGCTTTCTGTATATAAATTTCTGGATTCTTCCTCCTCAAGAAACCATTGTGGAGGGACAACTTTTAAAGGGTTTTATATCTTACGGTATCCTTACTCATTTCTGTTAATTATACATTCTTCAATCTAAATCACTGTCTAAGATTTTCTTCCATGATCTGAAAAATCAAACGTTGACTTTGATATCTGTAAGTTTATAATCGTTAGTCATGATTCCCTATTCTTTTACATCGACTAGGGTAGTTCTTGGTGGAAGTCCTATTATTTTACTGTTCACATTCGGAATTGATGATTAATGCTCTGTTCATCTTCTACTTCATTTGACAGCTTAACCATTTCTTTTTAAAGGTGAATGGCTGTTTGATATTGGACTAACTGAATTTGAGAGAGATTAATTTTTATCACTTATTATATATCTTTTTAAGTTTCTTTTTTCAGTTGAGAGGATTTTATCTTAGACCTGCCAATCAAACCATTGTAGTTTTCTTTAGTATTTCTTTTCTAGATTTTGGGTTGTCAATCATATATTCAATGCTTGCTCCAATTCATCCTGCTGCCAGTATTTGGAAGTGTTTGAAGCAGCCCATATTGTATCATACGCTTGGTCAACTTTCAAAACATTTTTCATGTTTCCAGTATCTGGTTTAGTCGAATTCTTTGACAAAGCTATGCATGGGAGCTCAACTTAGTGCCTTGCACTCCTTATTTAGGTTATCATGAGTAAAGCATCTGTGCAATACTTGCTGTAACAATGATTCCTCCTGTTTCAGTTTGAGAAAATACTGTTCATTAACCATCTAAAAGCAATCTCTGTCGGATCAAGTTGTCAAAACTTGCTATATTTCTATTCTCCAGGTTCTGATTTGTTTGATAAATCCAGTTTTTTCAACTTGTCTTAACATTCCGTAATCACTTTATATAATGCTAACATTTGAGGCTTATCATTTTTTTGAAACCATGATTCTGGCTTCTAGCTGAAACACAATATTGAGTTCCCTACACTCTTATTTAAGTTTTCATTAGCCAGAATGATTGCATTTATATCTTAAATTTAGCACTTACTTCCCAATTCTTGATTTATACTATTCTAAAGATGAATATCTCTGGAGTTCAATAGGCAGAAGCATTAGCTCATGCTAAGCTCTGATAGCTGTAGTTGATAATGCCCTGCAATTCAATTTTAGTGAACCCCTAGTTTCCTTTGTTATACAGGTATGTAGGTTGTCATTCTATCGCTCACCTTTCTGATTGATATCCTAAACCATATATCCATTTTCCTATTGCTCACTTTAAATCACCAGCCATCGAGCAGTGTCCTTATCTTTCCTCTTAACCCTATGCATTTGAATTGATTCTTTTGAAAGTTTGAGAATCAACAAAATTGGTACACTTGGTATAGAAAAAGTACTCTTATCTGGCGATGTGTTGTCCCTGTTTGATATGGTTATTTGGTGTCATTGTTGTCTAAGATGGTGTGTATTTTTGGCCTGAATGTTTTTGCCTTTGGATAATATTTGTATAATTTTCTGGATGATATACTTTGATCTGTTCTGGAAAACCATAGTTGCAGATATGCGACCTGTCTATCTCTCTATATTATATATATATATAGCTATTCAGTCGCACTTATCTATCTTGTAACATTCAAATCAAGAGATGTGCTCTTGTAACTTCAGAAAAGATTCAAACTTTCTGTCAAATTTAAGTGTTGGAATTTGTCCATTGGCTTTAGGACTATGTTGCCAAACCCTACTCGTAAACCATGTGGGGTCGAGATTGTCAACACCCAGATTGTAAAAAACTTGATCATTGACGGAGTCCCAGATGAGGACAATATCTTTGAATTCAGAATCAAAAAGTGGATATCCAACGTAAGAATGCAACATTAAGGGTCTGTTGTTATCCTTTTAGGTTGCACAGAGACGGAATACGTGTCATGACCATCCAACAGCAGACTTTCAACTCGGCCTGTAACCAATAAAGACAATAGAAGCCGTAATTATCATGATTTTATTATATAATTTCAACATAATCGTAATTTAACTGACATTTAATTCAATATAAAATTTATTAATGGTCTTATTAAGTTCATGAAAAGCCAAATGTAATCTGTGTTCTGGGCTGAGACAAAGACGTTCCTAAAAGTGAAGTGTGATGTCCACTTCTGATTTGCAGACAACAACAGATGCTGTGCTGTAAAGAACTCTAAGAAGTGGGTTTTATCAATTTTGTAGAGAAGCGTAAGGTACTGTGTCGGGCTAATTTGTATTGAAAGTTGGAACGTGTGCCTACAGATGCATAAAACGACAACATTTGAAGCATAAAACGACATCCTAAGTTGAACATGCTTTGTAAAGGAATGATACACAGCCCAAGATCGCTGCTTTTTATTCGTGTTTGGAAAAAAATGCTACCTTTGTTGTTCACGGTAAATTATTGAGTATTGTGTCGATAGTATTGTTGCGGACACCCTTTCCACCATTAATTTCCTCGACTTCTCGAATGGCAATTGCGAGGAGACGTCTGCAGTGTTTGTTAAACAGAGTTTGCAGAGAAAGTAGTAGGAGTTTTGGTGCTCTTCCTCAAGGGAACAATCCCTCGTCTTCTCAAGAACTCATCAACTTGGAGTATGAATTCAGTGCCCACAAGTAAGCTCTCTTTTTTTGTCTCCTTGCTATTGTTTGATTATGTTTGGTATAAGGGGTAAGAGTAAGATACATGGGTATGTTTGCTTTTGATATGTATGCATCTCTTGCAGTCAGTTACTCCTTTTAAGATTACGTCGTAAGATATCTAACACTGTGCTCGCGTTTCAAACTAAACAAAGCTAGAAGTGATCGGTTTGTTTCAGTTTGGTCGCTGTTGCGAATCTTTGATTTAAGAAGTTCGCAGGGAGCTTAACAATCTGAGAGCATGTACGAATGATTGTGGTAATGTTGGGAATGGTGTGCTTAATGACGCAGCAGATCGTATTGTCTACCATATTCTGCAAACCAAATTGATAGTGCTCGTCTATGAAATCCAATTGTTCATTTCCATGCTTGACTGGCACACGTCTCTTTAGTCTCTCTATCTCTCTCTCTCTCTCTATATATATATGTATGCATGTATGGATGGATGTATGTATGTATGTATATACACACACACTCACATAGTCACATACATATTACATGTATATATAAGTTTGCTACCAGAGGTGCCTTGCTGGCTAAGTAGTCTCTGGCGGTAGGTTTTGAGTAGAAGTGGAACTGTGAAGAATGATTTGATTCCTTGAAGGCAATTTAGGAGTATGAAATATAAAAACCCGAGCTTATGGGTGTGAATAAAATGTCCTAGGATAATCAAACTACTATGGAGAAGCAAAAATGATAATTTAATGGATAACCCTGCTGATGTTGGATACAGATAAATTATTTAAAATAACTTGCATTGGAAATTGCTAAGATTGTGAGGAAGTATTTATGGATGGTACATGAATTTGCTCTGGTCAGTAAGGTGAGTAAGTGTTTCTCCTAAGTTAAACCTATCTGGTTTCATGTAGTTACCACCCAGTACCCGTTGTGTTCTCTCGAGCAAGGGGATCTTCTATATGGGATCCAGAAGGCAACAAGTACCTGGATTTTCTTGCAGCCTACTCAGCAGTTAATCAGGTAGCAAGAATGGGTAAACAAGTCACTGTTCTTCCCCTAAAATGAATATATTGTGACTGCATAAGATATTCTGTATCCCTAAGGTTGAAGTGAAAAACAAAACTATGGAAGCGATCATTGCTTAGGGTTTTCTCTAAGTAGCACCATTTATTTTTTAAGAATTGGGGTCAGTTGGATCGCTCTTTTACAGGGACATTGTCATCCAAAGATCATGAGAGCATTACAAGAGCAGGCAGAAAGGCTGACTCTTAGCTCTAGAGCCTTTTACAACGATAAATTCCCAATCTTTGCTGAGCACCTTACAAGCATGTTTGGCTATGATATGGTACTACCCATGAACACTGGTGCCGAGGGTGTGGAAACAGCTTTGAAGTTGGCAAGGAAATGGGGATATGAGAAGAAAAAAATTCCTAAAGATGAGGTAATAACACTAAACAGTTCTGATTATTATGGAAATTGCATGGTCTATATATCGTACGAATCATGCTTGCTGAGGAGTTGCTGATTGTACAAGTGAGGTTGCCAAAAATATTGTTAAAAATAGACAGGTTCAAGCAATGGAGAAATAAGAATATAGGTTTTATGCTGTAATCTGTACTACCTGCATATAGTCTTACATGGAGATTTTGTATCCATCATTATCATGGCATTATGGTCAGTGCTACTTGCTTTAAAAATAAATTTTAATTGAATCATTGAATCTAGCAGTTCCAGCTGCTAGTATGTTATGTGCCCGTGCTTGGGATCGAGTCCAAAGACATTCGCAGGAAAGTTAACCTCTTCCCCCTTATTTATGTTTGGTCCCTTCCTTGCAGAACCTATTTTTGGTGATGAAAAACTGGCAGCACTTGTCGAAGGCAAGGTCTGCTGAGATTGGTCTAAATTACTCTACTCCTATTAGCTAACTTTTATGATAACTTCTTCCTATAACGTAATAATCTTATATAGGCAAAGAAACATAAAAGTTCCACCTAAACTAGGACTCCTAGAAAGCTGTTTTTATTAACATAACTATAACAGAAACTAGTTCAGAAATAATAGACTCCTACTAAAAATAAAATACTCCTCTAATAGACTCCTAATAAAACATTCCTCTTTGCAAGTAGTAGGTCCTTCCCACAATACATCCATATCATAGTGCCTAAAACTCCACTATTCAGGGCATGTATAATATCTTGGGCTTGCAACTACAAGACATCTAGTGTTAGAAGATATCATCAGAAAGGGAAGAAAATTCTAGCGTTTAAACTCGAAAAGGAAAAAACATATATTGAATTCGTCTTCTTTGTATCAGTAGTTAGCTTTTATTTGTCCTGGCATTTTCTGACATAAGCATCTGAAATGTAGGACTCACTAAAGCAACACTAAGACTATTTGTCCCCTATATCGTCTACTCTATTTTCGGAGAGAACCAATGTATAGCAACGGATATGTTCAAATTAATTTAGGCCTGAGGATTCAGTCTTTTTTGCTTTGTGACGGCTGTCATTTACTTTCACTTCAATAGCCTCTCTAATCAAAAGAAACTATCAGCTGTTCTCTTGTTCATTTAAACTGGTGCCATGTGTAGGCCATTATTGTCTCTTGTTGTGGTTGCTTCCATGGCCGTACATTGGGGGTCATCTCCATGAGCTGTGATAACGAGGCTACACGAGGTTTTGGACCAAGCTTGCCTGGCCATCTTAAAGTTGATTTTGGTGATAAGACTGCCCTTGAGACGATTTTTAAAGGTTTGTCTACAATAAATGGTTTGATAGATTATGGTGGAGTCATAGTTACTTAAATGAGCTCCTTATCATTACATTCTACACACTTTCTTAGCAATCCTTTATGTTGCTTCAACATCATAATATGAGCACATAACTAAAATGTAGTCATAATTGTGTTTTGGCTTGCAGAAAAAGGAGATCGAATAGCTGGGTTTCTTTTTGAACCTATTCAAGGAGAAGCTGGGGTAGGTCCATGGGAAGTGCATTATTATTGTATTGCACATTTGTGGATTTTTTTTATCGATCTGTATGTTCATTTAACTCTTTGGCCTGAAGTTTCGAAATTGATCTACCATGTTATTTTTCTGATATCTTTCCCCCTATCATTATTTGTCAGTGTTCTAATAAACCTGAGGCTAACTCATAAGGATTTCGGAGATGGTTCTGGTCATTCGTATGGTACTTAATGTGTTCTAATGATTATATTTAGTGTATGGTCCATTATTGTGATCTGTGCAACATCCATTTTAGTTTGAACAATGTCTTGATACGTAGTACCTTCCATTATTGAGAGATCACAAGATTCACTCATATTGCCTGTTTCTTAGGTTGAAATGAAATTTTGATTTCAGCACCAGATACATTGACACACTAGTGTTACTATTTGAATGATTCTTAGCTTTTATTCAACAGTATAAGCTTTTGAGTTGAATGATTCATTGATATAAGTTCCATTCAATAGCTAAAAGAAGTTCAATAATTTGAGTCTTTTTGATCAAACTCACTGTAAATTGTTAGCTTGTAACCAAGCCAACTCTTTCCTGAATAAGTTTGGTAAAGAATCCTATCCTTGTCCCTTTTCAACTTATTGACATCCAGTGTGATATTTCTTTTTTCCTTTTGGTTGTGAGGTTGTCATTCCTCCGGATGGTTACTTAAGGGCTGTCAGAGACCTTTGCTCTAAATACAATATTTTAATGATTGCTGACGAAATTCAAACTGGATTAGCACGGACGGGAAAAATGCTGGCCTGTGATTGGGAGAAAGTTCGTCCAGATGTGGTGGTAGGCACATTCACTTTGAGTTTGATAGTTTTAGTGGTTTTCCATTTATTGGATGTGAAAGTGGCATGTTTATGGGTCATATTTTTATTTGCAGGTAAGTTAGGTATGTGCTTCAAGTAGTCCAAGAAAATGTTATGGTCCTTAGTTCTATACACAATGGTTGCTTTTATAGTGGAAATATAGTGTCAAGATACTTTAGAATGACAGTCAACATATTGGTCTTGTTTCATGGTTCTAGATGCCATTTTGTGCCTAAAACAACAACCAGATTTTGAGAAGGCTCTTGTGTTTTGTATTTACATTTCATTTGGCACTGCTGCTATTGTCCACTACTTGGAGTTCAAAACTGCATAAATCTATATTATCAATGGTTTTCCAAGCCAATATCTACATGTCTTATGATGGAAGGCTAAATGCTTTCGACACCAAATTAATCTCTCTTTCCTTTTCACCAGAGCATACTAAGATATATGCTTCTTATCATTATCATCACTGCATTCTCATTAGTATTGGACCAATCATTTTTTTGGTTTTCCGCATCTCTAATGTTAGAAATGATAATATAGATTAAACTAATGGATTGGCTTGAAAACAAGCAATTGTCTCATAAGGACTTTCAATGCTTTCGTTTTTCTGAAACCAACTTTTGTTTCATTCCCCTTCGACTTGTACTTACACTGTCAT
This sequence comes from Erythroxylum foetidum, assembly GCA_026546835.1. NCBI lineage: Eukaryota > Viridiplantae > Streptophyta > Magnoliopsida > Malpighiales > Erythroxylaceae > Erythroxylum > Erythroxylum foetidum. The sequence goes on from JANZLF010000002.1 coordinate 39,004,868, forward strand.
GGTACTTCTCTCTATTCCCATATTTAAATGATTTCTGGTGAGTTCGATAGAAATTTTATCGAGTAATGTTAACAGTTCTAACTTCTAAGAATTATACTTTCTAAACCATGTTGAACTTTATGTAATGTGCCCACAATCAAATTACTTTTTCCATTATGATCATTGTCAGATACTGGGAAAGGCATTGGGTGGTGGAGTGATACCGGTAAGTGCAGTGCTTGCAGATAAAGATGCAATGCTTTGCATTCGCCCTGGAGAACATGGAAGGTTCACCACTTCAACTGTTTTTCAAGTTTAGTTGTCTTGATGCAATTTTGTTTTTCTTTTGCTGTTCCTCAATGCTTGCAATTCATTATCCTATGAATAGCTACAGTTTCTTTTGGATCGTTAGAGTAGTCTCTCTCACAATTCTTTCCTTTCCGTTTAATTTTTCTTACTCTCTGAGTTGATGTTTGATTACCTTAGAAGTTCTCAGTCTGCTTATCTGATTGATCTCACAGCACATTTGGGGGAAATCCTTTGGCCAGTGCAGTTGCCATTGCCTCACTAGATGTCATTAAAGATGAGGGCCTTGCTGAGAGGTAATTTATATTATCCAAATCGCATAAACAACTTTGTAAAATGCATACCTACTTGTTAATCCATCACGTTTGGTGCTTCTTAAATTTCTGAAATTTATCTTATATATTTACAAACATTTTAGTATTTTACACATGATAAAATTTTCTGAAATTGTATTGACCAAACCATTTTCAAAATCTATGGCACTATAACACTTTCCTATTCACGCAATGACTTCTTCACTAGCCTTCTGTATGCCATTTACTTTTTCTTTTTTCTTCTCTCTCTTTAATATTCCACGAACCCATTTCCCTGTTATAAAGAAATATTGTGAAAAGCCGTCTGTGAAGGCAACATTCTCTGCAAGATGTATTGCAGTGAATATGATTCCAGTGAATATGATTTTCTTGTCTTTTGTTCGCCTTATGTGACTTCATGCTTCCAAATTCCCCCTACGTCTAGTGGCTTTTTTATTTATACCCATTTCCTTTCGAAAGAAGTGATACTGAAACACATTCACTTGAGCTTGTGATCCTTAGATCTGCACAGTTGGGAAACGAACTCATGCATCAGCTACTTGAGGCTCAGCAGAAGTTTCCTGAATACATCAAGGAAGTACGTGGAAGGGGTTTGTTCAATGCTGTGGAGTTCGACAGCAAGAACTTGTCCCCTGTTTCTGCATTTGATATTTGTCTGAAGTTGAAGGAGAGAGGAGTTCTTGCTAAACCCACCCATAACACCATTGTTAGGCTAACTCCTCCACTCTCCATCAGGTAACTCATGCTTAGTAAGTGGTGAATACTATTTTCGCTGAGCATGTGTTGATTCCAATCTAGTCTGGTGTGAAGTGGTAATGATCATCATGTGATTCATTGGAAAAGAGATGTTTAGGTTGATGTTGGTGAAGTCAAAGGTTCTTTTTAACTACAAAGAGATGAATGAAAATTATCCTATATAACTAAACGGTAATATAATATGCTGTTTTTGGAATCCTGAACGTAGTGTTTTTATATCTGCTGGGTCTTATGTGGTAGGCTTACTTGGGTTACCTTGAACTAGCCATTATATCTAGTTTAAAGTGTTAAAGACTCGTGTAAGTATACGTAGCATTGTGAAAATCTTTCTGAAACCAGGAAGGATTTTTGAAACTTGCATGCACACATGCGTTTGTGGACAACAATATATATCTGTTTGAAGTGGTGATTGCATACCTACCATATTCTGTATTCTGCCAGACATTCTATCTCAAGTTAGGCAGACTAATAGGTACAAGCAAAGCAACATGCATTAGTGGGCAGACAATCATGATGGAGGTTTAGGGTAGAGTGTTCCTTGAACTGCCATTTATAACAGGCAAACAAATTTTTGTTTCAGTTTGGATGAACTCCAAGAAGGCTCAAAGGCTTTGCACGAAGTTCTGGAACTTGATCTACCAAAGATGCTGAAGGGCAAACCAGAAAAGGTCAACCCTACTGTTCCTTCCACATGTGACCGTTGTGGACGAAGTTTGTATGCTTCCAATTAACATGTCTGATTTTGCACATTGTCAGTGCTATTAAATCCAAATTGTTATCTACCATAGTGTGGCAAACAGATACCCTGAAATAAGTATCAGCTCATTTTTTAGCATCTTATGTGAAATAAGGGATTGTGATGGCTCAGCATTATAATTGGCCCCTATGTTATATCCTTGTTGAAATGTAACGAAACATTTAGGCAATGGAATTTGCATATCCTTCTTGTTACGGGTAACTTCTATTTCTTGCCAACATGAACTCGGTTTTGGAAGGCAAAATTTTCACCTCATGCACATCATCGGCCTCACCCCATTCGAGTGTCGTACTTGCACGGATGTCAAAACTGACTCCTGTTGTGTGAAGCAGAAAACTCTTTCAGGCATCACACGTATCCTCTTCACGTTGAGATTAAGAATTTCTTTACCCTGCTAAGGACAGGAATAAAGAATATGTAATGAGTTGGACCATATGGTGTGCAACTCATAATTTTTTCTCCAATTAATAGCCTGCATGCGTGTGTTAACACATGGCGTGTCGTAGAGAGGAAAGAAGCAGTTGCTTTCATGAATTCTGCTGCTGTACTGCTCGAGTTTTACTGCTGTATTGTTTAGACCAACTACCTGTCCGATCATAAATATGAAGAGGACTATCTTGTAATATCTTGCCATGAAGACCTCCGTTAGACATGCTCAGTATGAAGCTCAAACATCATAATTCCTGTGTACTGCATCTCTGTAGTCACATGCATGATGGACATGTCTCTTGTAGCTCTATAAAGTCGTCTTCTAATGTGCTAGCTTTTCTCTTTTTGTCTCCTTTTCTATTATGCTTGTTTCGTGCTTTACTATTTCTTGTGTAATGCATTAAGTTGTTAGCTTTGTACATCATGGCCCGGCATTGCTATTTATGACTGATTTTCTGGTGTACAAAAGTCTTACCTAATCGTGCTTTTACTTGCAATGGTCTGGTTATCATTAAAGCCAGGCCATTGTCTTTCAAGGCCATTGTCTTTCAAGCTGCATGAATGTTAATGTTATAGGCCATTTGTACGTGGGTACTTGAGAACATGATTTGTTCTTTTTCTATATTTTATTAAGCAGACACAGTAGAGACACAATCATGCTGAAACTTTTCTTGCTTATATGATTTTGTAGCTGCAAGAGACAGATTATTACTTCTTCTTCTTATTTTTAATGATTCGGTCTATTACATGAAGGTGATGTTAACCCATGCTAGCCATATGAGCTCATAATATGAGTTGGAAGTGCATGTGGCTACAAAGCTTTGGTTAAGCCTTAGCTGGATATCATAATTGTTTTCTGGAAATTGCCTTAATTAGCTTAGCTGTTATGGGAAATCATTCTTTTTGCGAAGAAACTTTAGTATTAAAAAATATTAATAAAAGATTCAAATTATATAATATAAATATCCATTAACCATACCAGATATTTTGTAAATAATTAATTTACTTAATATTTGATATAAACGAAGATTTATAATCAAAATAATTTATATTGTGTGGTCTAAACTCTAAACCGGGAGAGCTTGACAGTGAAAATAGAAAAGCACAGAGGCAAGACAACCCTTGAGCCATTTCCTCTCTGATTCCAAAGAGTCGAGTCAACTTGTTCCAAGTCCCTTATCACATTGCCTACATTTCCCAGATAAGAAGTCCAGGTAGGTCCTCTTATGTCTTTCGAGGTGAAATAGCTCTTTCTGCTAACGAGTGGCTATAAACAATGGAGTTATGAAAGTTCACCTGCTATGATATGAGCCTATCAGTCACAAAAATGTGAAGTAACACGACACAATTCACCAAGTTCTGAGGAGTAGTGGGTACCACCTTATCAAAAGTTGAGATAATAATATATATATATACTTGACATGAAAGCTAAGAACTCCCTTCCCTACATTCCAAAAAGACCGGGACCACGACAATAACCAGAAGAAATGGCCAGTAGCTGAAAAATACACATCTTATTCGATTAGAAAAAGGTCTGACTATGATCCAATGGATTGCCTTTGATTACTAAAACCATTTTTCTTGCTCAACTGTTGCTCTCATCACTTTGCTTTCCATCTTCATCGTTCTGTGAATCTTGTACACAAACGCATGGAGGCATGAAAGCAACAGTTTGTCTTCCGTTTCTTTCACTGGGCATGAGTATATTATTTCACGTTAATTTACATGTGAAGTTGAGATGTAACTCGCTCATTCTCATGCCTTTTGAATTATGTTTCTGATACGCATATTGGATAGCTTCACGTAAAAAGGGCATCCAATTCCCTGATCTGATCATGCTTATTATTAATACTTGTTGTCCCTTTTGTCGTCAGCCAAGAAACTCAAGAAGCTGCCTGTGCAAGACCAATGTGCATAATAAATACGTAAGAACCATAACACTTGGGGATAAGAAAAGAACTTGTCATTTTCTGAAATGTCTGTATCAAAAATAAGTTTGTTAACATGTATTATTAGAGTTATGGTACGTCGATCTCTTGTTTTCGAGTCACTCTTCGCCATCTCTTGGAGCACCCGATAGCAACTCTCGACCAGCCACAACCACAACCACAAGCGTGTATCCAATAACCACTAGACATTAACCTTTGACAGTTCTTGTTGGAAAGATAAATGTTTATAAACCGGGACACGAAAGATGACCGATAACCTTAAGATGATTATCTCGGCAACTCCACAACTCTGAACTAGCTGGACAAATTATCTAAGATTTTAATATCGATCACTTAAATTGATAGTGGGAAGCTGTATTCTCCAGCAATTACTCTTAGCTTTATCAGGAGACTTCTAACAACATTTTGTTACGATGATTATTATGATGTATTTATAGTTACGTTAGCTAAGTGATAAAGAGTAGAGTTAGTTATTTTATTCGT
>JANZLF010000002.1:39011097-39032591 GCA_026546835.1 Erythroxylum foetidum
ATGTGTAATGTTTGATTTTGTTTGTTCTGTCTTGGGTGGCATCCATGTATCCTCCCAGGGGGTATTTGGGTGTTACAACGTAAATAAAAGAGAAGAAAAGAAAAGGTTTTGTCGTAGAACACCAGATTATTATTGATAGTAACAAACTCATTATATAGAACTGAAATGTAACAAAAAATCTTAGATATTTTCTAAAGATCAAAATAATATCTCTAAACTTATTCCTAAAATCAAGCACTAAATATCATAATCAATTTTGTCTAAGATCTGATTAACTTAACTATTTATTTCGTAAGAATCTGCAACTTAAGGGATTTTCCAATAAACGGAGTTTGGGGATGTCTGATAGTACTTAACCTTACCCCTATATAGTAGAGAGGTTATTTCCGGTAGACCCACATGTAGATATGACAATAAAAAAGTAATGCGGGTTAACTTGCTCACTAAATTATTATATAAATAAAATTACAAAAAATACATAAATAAATAAAAATAGAATATACTCGACTTTTACAAAAGTATTTTAAAACTAAAATATAATGAAATATATCATCTCTTTATCTTTAAAAAAAACACCAATACTCAAATAATAAGAGAGTAATAAAGCATCAAAGAATTCAACTTTGAAAAAAAAACATGTAGAAACACAGAACGTTTGAAGCCATAAGATCATTAAGCATAAAAATTTAATCTTGACATAAACCTAACAATAACAGATGCAAAGAGATTAATACAGTAAAACCCATAAAGCATTAAACACTAAATCAAATAAAGAAGCTAATATCAAAAGTAAAAAATCATTAAAAAACAGAAATATCAAAAAACCCAACAAAACCTAAAAAATACCAAAGCAGAAGAGACTGATTAATCAATAACCATAACCGAAATGAGGAGGTTGTGGAGAAGGAAGAGAGAGTAAGAGTGCCACGAAAGAGGGAGAGTAACACAGAAAAACTTACATGTTAAATACTAATATTAATATCAAAACAATAAAAACTGCAACCAATTGTCACTTTGCGATCTAACATTTTATAATCAACGACAATAAAGAAAATTTTCATTTTTTCATCAAAAGAGGAAAAGAAAAATTAACTTGTTTGTTGTAGATATTAAAGTAGCTATTGAAAAGGCACCAGAATTCACACAATAATTCAAGCAACGAACTCCTTCCAAAGCTTCTTATGAAAAACTAACCTTAAGCTAAAGTGCTCTAAGCAGTTGCAAAAACCATTATGAGAGCAATTTCAGCATCGCAAAGCGCTAAGAGCTCAGAAGGATTGAGGAGCTAAGACATGGACATTGTAAAATCCGTCACGAACCAAAGCTTCAACAAGAAAGATTAAACCAGGGACCAACCAAAACAATAGGCTTTGATGAATCTTCGATGTCCACAGATTTTTCAAGTGGAAAATATAGCATATTAAAATTAACAAGCATACTTGTATTAATATAGGAATTTCTTTTATCATGACAATCAATTTTTGAATACTAGACCAGTAAGAGATCTGTTCATTATTATGGATCCTTCAAACCAGGATATTATAAAGAGGAATACAATAAGAACAACACCTAATTTAAAGCAGCAACCTGTCATAGCCAACTGGAATAGTCGATATGATTGAATGGAAGATTTAAATAATTAGCAAAATGGTTGTTGCTCAAGATGGTAATCATAATTCCGTAAATGGTAATCAATCACAATCTGGCAGGTTGCAGAAGCAGAAATAAATATTATAAAATATCAAACAAATAAAATTGGCTAATCTGCATATTATATTAATGTTTGCTTAGTTGTGCATGGAGAACTCAATTTGGTTGCTTTTGCATTACAGTATGTTGCGTCATCTGATGTTTAACCTTCACATCTTCCTTCTCATAATTTAAGCACGAAAATCATAGTTGATGGACATTTTCATCGTCTAGCAGCAAGCATGGATTAGGTTTGAAAACGAAATCTAATGTTGCTTAGCATTGAAGCCCAAGTTGTAAAGTTATTTGATTAACACAAACAACCATCAAGTCGGTGATAATTTATAATCGAACCATAAACTGAGGCATATAATTAGTTCCTCTATGTCTGTACTTTGATATTGTACGGACATTGTTATGGGATCATGTGTTAGGTCACTTTAAGCCCTTGAATCAAGAGCACATGCCACAAGGTATAGGCTGCCTGCTTCCTTTTATCTTCCCATTTGAAAAGGGAACTCCTTAGATATAGCCAAAGGCACAATTGCACATGATATTTGATTCCTATGATGGATACAGATCCCTGTTTTTAGTCTGTAACGTTGGAATCCTGCTTTAGTGAAAAGTATGATTAAGACACATGTGAATAAACATTAGGGTAGCCGCACGCATTGCCTTCTTGTAAATTAAAAAATCTATTTTTTTGTGCAAGAGATAGAGATGCATCAATGTAAAATCCATCCATCCAACTCTTTTATATATATATATTTTAAAACACAGTACTCACAAGGTAGCTAATTAGTCTCTTGGCTAAGTCTCGAGCAAAACTAACAACTCCTGCAACGCATATTAGAATTAAGTTTTGGCCAATGATTAATAATCTTCTATGCCTGTAATTATTGAATGAGATTCTCGATGTTGTTCATTCTGACCTTGTGATCCTATGGTTTCTAAAAGGTAAAGTATGCAAACTTTGGCCAAGAGTTATATATGGTTATTTAAGTTTCTTCTTATGCACATCATGCAAAACTAGCCATTGTATTTGCATCATCCTCCGATACTTTAGGGCTATTTAAGTTTCTTCTTCCTGTCTTTTTATGGACATCGAACACCTTCTATGCATTAGAACAATAGGAATCTGTGTTCCTCCTTGCACCGTACAAAACTTGGAACAATATAAAGGATTGCCATATTGAAAAGTTGACAAAGTTGCTTCTAATCAAACTAAGACACATATAACAAGAGTTTGGAATGCACATTACTCTTTAAGTTGATAACCAATTGCAAGCTTCAATTCAGTGTGAACACACAGACAAAACCAAGTAAACAAATCACTGACCAAACTTAATGCTTGGGTTCACTATGTTACAATTACAATTATATATATATGGCATTCTTTTAATTGGTTGATTAATTAATTGGGGCAAGACATAATTCAGTATTACGTAGAGTCATGATCTAGTACAATGTAGTGAGATGAGTAACGAATTAAGATTCTTGATTACTATAATGATCAGAAAACTTGGTTTTTTAAAAATAATGGAAAGTTGCTTATTAATGTTCTATGTTTCGTTGTTTTGCTCATTTTCTATGTATCTTTGTGCCAAACTTTGAAAGTTTATTTATAAATTATCCTCTCAATATAAGGGTTGAGAGTGTCAGTTGATATTTGTCGTTGAATCCTATTTCAATTGTGTTTCTTGTTCAGGCAGCTAAATGCACCTACACAAAAGACATACATATAATCCAACATATGTTAGGATAAAGTCAATATTCCAATTCAAACACAAGGTGAAATATTGGACCTCAATTTTGGAGCTCAATTATTCAGAAGTCATAAGACGTGAGCGTGCATATTTTTTTGTAAGGTTATTTTCATGGACTCTCATTGGCCATCATCGGTTCATTTTCATTCTTATAACATCCCAAAAGTTTCCTATTTGATCAATATAGACCAAGATATGTTCAAATGCCAAAGTATGTTTATAACCACTTCATGTTCTTCCAATAGATTCCTTCACTTTCTTTCCATAGATATTTTTAAATTCAACACCAAAAGCTACCAATTTTTATGGAGAGGTATAAAATTGTGTTAGGAATCTATTGGTTCAAGAATCACTTCATTTGGAGGTTGGATGATGAAGTTATGGCCAAAAGAATCAAATATGTTTATGTCCTCAATCATATTGTACCTGTTTTGGGACAATAGGCATAACTTTCACTATAGATGTCGGATTAAGTTTGTTTTAGGACGGTTTCTAAGAGGACTTCTAGGTATATAACTTTTGTGAAGACCCCAAAGAGAGATTTTGCCATTTAGAGGTCCAAAATGCAAATTTCCAAAGGTGAATAGTAAATAGACATTCACTGCACCTTAACGAACATAGACAGGCTTAGGGTACTTTTTAGACCCAAGAAGGTCCATTTAATGGACCTAATATTCGTTTAACGTATATGGACTGGGCTGGGGGTACTTTTAGACCCGAGAAGATCCGTCTAATGAAATTAATGTCTGTCTAACGGACATATGTGACCCCAAATCCCTCCAAGGCCTTTCTAATAGCTCCTACATCCATTTTAACATCATAATCACTCATAATCTTCCCAAATTCACTTCTTCTAATGAAATATCACTCCTTAAACATTAAATTACCAAATTGATTGCATTAAAACTCCCAAATCTCAACTCAAATGATTCATCACATCTAACTATTTCTTAAAATTTACTCTAGCAATCCTATATGCATCTCATGCAGCATCACTAAGTTATAAAGATCATATCTCTTAACTTTGATATCAAAAAATTTCATGTTTTATATCACTGGAAAGCTAGAAAGACAAGCTACAACTTTCATAAGACAACTTTGGCTAATTCTACCTAGATTGATACATTTTTTCCCAAAAGTCAGAACACAAATCCTATCCCTATGTAAAGCTTGAAAATGCAATGTAAAGACTTGAAAAGTCATGAACAAACATAATGTATATATATTTCATTAACATCATTAAATAAAGATTTTACAAGGCTTTAATGGGCATTTCAAGCTACAATATATCATAAACCAAAAATACAAAGTTTATATAAACTAGAATTGCTCAAAATGCAACTAAAGTCTTGTTTTATATAATCTAGCTTCAAAAACAAAATATAAAAATAGGAGTGATGCCTTGACTCTTGACTCGATCACTCGATATCTTACTCATTACCTGAAGATGGGAAGGAACGAGGGGGTGGTGAGTTTGAAGGCTCGTGGTTAACAGGTTTATAATGGATAACAAGCAAAACCATTCAAAATGTTCATTTGCTATCAAAATTCTTATTGAAGCCCAAAAAGAAAATTTCTCAAAAATACAAATTATGTATACATCAATCTTTTCGACATATCATGAACACATAAACACATCAGAATGGTTTGGTTAGTTCCAAAAATAGAGCGTATTACACATTCCCCATAAGGGTCATGTATAGCCGTGAACAGAACGTACTATCACAATCCCACAAAAATAGTTTTGTGTTGTCGTGAACTTATGGAGTTCGTGAAGAAGTTCCATGCTACTAGCAGGAAGGCGGGAGAAACCTTTAGTCAAAGTGAACTTGACATACTTAAGGGATCAAACCAAAACCATATAACATATATTTCATAACTTATAAACATATTGCCCAAATGGCGCATTTTGAAAACATGTTTTTCATGAACATGAAATATTTTATATGCATTTCCATCATCATTTCATAATTCTTCAACCAAAATCATATACCAAGCATACAACAATTTTTGAAATCAATCCAAAGCAACAAATGCCACAATTATAAAGCAATGAGAAATCATTTTATTCTCTTGACTAAAAAGCAAACATAATGGCTCATTATCCAATTATAAACATGAAACCCACCTAAATTTCCTTGCTTGAAAACTTGCTCAAGGATCCCTCTCCTCTTGCTCTTCTTGCTTCCCTTCAACATTGGCAAAATCTCCATTTAGTAGGAATTCAATTTGGAAAATCCAAAGAAACATATGCATAAAATTGATTCTAGAATACTTATACCCATGCATTTCCTAAGCTCTTTGAACTAAATCCCTTCCAAAAATTCAAAGATTAAACATAAACTTAACTTGAATCTTTACCAAATATTGATTTTCTTGGCTCCAATGGAAGCTCTAATGCTCCTTTTTCTTTTTTCCTTCTTGAACAACTTCAAAATCACTCTCTAAAACTAAGAAAAATTGAAACCTAACTTAGCTTTCTCTTCTTCTCTCTCTTCTCTACCGAAACTCTCTTCTCCTCTCTTCTATTTTCGTTTTTCTCTCTTCTCTACCTCAAACCACGTTTTTCTTCTTCATTTAAAAGCAAGACAACACTTCTTATTTCAATTATGCCATTAATGATCGAGAAATGTCCAATTTACCCTTCCTTCAATGCCTTAAGACTTTCCTACTTAAGTGATCTTCCAAAAATACCCTCATGCAATCTTACCACCTTAACACTTTAATTCAATTAACCTATGTCATAAGATCTTACTCACATTAACATGCTAATTAACTCCAAAATAAATTAATCCATCAAGACCTTAAAATTAATTTATCAACCTCATAATTCATTTAAATCATGCTTCTTCATCATGAAAAAAATTTCAGGGCCAACATGGAATAGTATTTTTGACAATAAATCTTCAAAATATATAAACAAACTCTTCCAATGTGTTTCTTTGTTTCATATTAATCGTGATGGCCAAAGGTTAGTCTTCTACATCTCTCCCTAGGTTTGTATGTACCCATAAAAGAAATCTTAAATCTAGTCCTAGAAAAGGATCCTAAACTACTTGTAGATAATTACTCAAATCAGTATCACTAGAGCAAGATATAGGGACATACCTTATATAAGGATGAAAAATTAGATTTTTGGTTTTAACAAAAATTTCCTATCTTTTTTAGGACTTGTAACCAATGATATCCCTCTGATAATTGACCTAACTCATTCCTCATAAAAGTGACAAAGGGACCCAAGCCTTATATTAACTTAACCACGTGACATCTTATCTCACTTACCCATACCTTATGGTGTCCATTCCATTCCCTACTTCACCTTAAGGATAAGGACATATCTATGTATAGGGTCCTAATTATCTAACCTTTCCTATATAAAGGACAACTTACATTTAAACAAAGGTAAGTCATCTTTAATACACAAGATTTATCTATAGACTTTCTTTGCCAATATAGTCTATTCATCAGAGGAAACTATAATGTTAATTATAAGTCTAGTAGGACAAACTAATAACAGCTTAATGAGTTCCATCCTAAAGACTTAATATAGGCCTATAAATTTAAAGAAAACCCATAATTAAGAAGCCTAAGATATAAGGAAAGCATTATAAAACTTTTCTGGCTAACCTTCACATTATTTCACCCTATTTCCATGTGTAAGAGATGGAAACTAGTTGTAGATCTACAAGGTCAAGACTATTACGCTAAGTGCAAAAGGTTGGGAATTCTAAGTCTTAACTTTGCTTATGGTGACCTTTTCTTATTCTCCAAAGCTAATGGCAACTCAATCTTTTCACTTATTACATCCTTTAAAATATTCATCAAGCTTTTAGGTCTAAGCATAAATCAAGATAGAAGTTTTATGTACCTGATAACAAGGGCCTCCAATCAAGCTAATTAGCTCTCATACATTATAGGTTTCAAATGTGTCAGCTTCCATTAAAATACCATAGGATACTAATATTTTCAACTAGCCTCAAATATGGAGATTTTAAGCCTCTACTGGATAATATATAAAACAGAATCAATAATTGGAGCCACAAAACCTTATCACTAGCTAGTAAAAGCCTAATTAATAAATTTAGTACTAAATTCCATAAATGTATATTGGGCATCTTAACTAATTTTTCCTCGATGAATCATTAAAGTAATGGACAAAGTCCAGAGAAGACTTCTATGGCTTGGATACAAGAAGAATGAATCAAAGGCCAAAGTTAAGTGGACCAATGTATGTCAACCCAAGAGCAAGGAGGGCTTCATATAATTCTAATCAAAGTAACTAATTAGGTATTACTAAAAAAAGAAGTTTGAAGTTTGATTACTAATAAACAAGCTTGATAGGTTACTTGGGTTCAGACATATTACATTAAAGGAAACAATTTGTTGAACTTCAAGCTATCCAACAATGCATCTTTATTTATAAGGTTTATAGTTATACGAAGGGATAAGCTAATGAATGAAAGCTTCTACCTAATTGGAAATAGAAAAACCACATTATTATGTACTCATAACAATATGGAGAGATAGCAACCGTTAAAAGATTCATTCAACAAAATGCCACAATAACTTGAGCTTTATTAGTATGTAAGATACTAATAATCGCTCTCCCTACCTTATATATAACTTTATTCTTAAGCAACTTTAAGGTACAAGATGATACAGAAGATAAAGTAAAATGGAAACAAATAGCCTTAGGAAATTTCTCTACAACCTCATGTAGGAAATTATTCAGCAATGTATACCTTAAAGTCAATTGGCACTAATTTGTATTGAGTAAGGATCATTTGCCTAAAGGAGCTCATATACTTCAGTTAGTAGTTCAAAATAAGCTAGCCACAATGTATAGATTAAGTAAATATTTATATACTCCAAAGTCCAAACTCGTGTGTACTTTGCAAAGCATCTTTAGAGTCCCATGATCACTTATTGTTTCAATGTAACAACACTAAAAAAGCTTGGGTTAAATTATTAAACCTTTGGGAACTACCTAATCCTCAACTAGAATGGAAAAGTTGAATGGTGCTTGAAATTAAGGAATATAAATGAAGAGGATGGCTACGTGTTCAATATAGTGTTTTTTTCTTTTTTACCGTCGATAGCTTGTGTGTGGGAAGAAAGAAACATCAATATTTTCTTTGATCAACCCCTAAATGAGGAAACTATGTTTAAAAGAATATATGACAGGACCATAATGCTTCTTTCCCTATCTAAAGATAAACATAAACTCAACTTTATAACTAAGCTCAATTGGCGAGTACAAAGAATCAAAATTTAACTTATAACATATAAACTTCATAAACTTATTTTGACCTTTGAGTGTAATTGTCAACTAGAGTGGTCTTTTATGACCTTTTTTATAGTTCCATCATTTTTTCCTTTCAACACCAATATGCATTTTTATTTTAAAAAATATTATCCTAAAGTAGTCAAGAAGTAAAAGTATTCAAACTGAAAAAATGAAAAATTTTCCTCTTTAACATATTCTTAGAATTAATATATGTAATATGGCTAATTTTCATCATCTTAACCTAATAATGCAAGTGTATAAAGTTATAAAATGTAAGGAAAATTTCATATTAGGCACAAAAAATGAAGAAAATTGCCTCATCTCGTTTATTTCATTAAAGATGAGGATTTACGTTAAAGCTATAAAATTATTGAAAATTACTTCCTTAGCAATGTTTGAATCACTCTCATCTTCCCCCATCGCCTAAACCAATAAAATATAAGTATTAACTAAATTTGTCAAACTGGTGATTGGACCTTAGATCAAGCTCAGGCAGCCCAAAGCTTGATAGCTATAAAAAAATAATGTCGTTTTGTAAAAAAATATGTTATTTTATTTTTAATTTTAAAAAAATTCGAACTAAACAAGACTAAGTCAGGCTTCAAATTGCCCTAGCCCAAACCAGCTTTGGCTCGAGCTCATATGCCTCGAGCTTGGGCCCAAGCATAAGTTATTAGGCCAAACTTAAACTTAGGCAGACCCAGCCAGCTCGACCCATTGCCACTCTAATACTAACCTTAGTTTTAGGCATCGCCTGATCCTACCCATTACTACTCCTAATACTAACCCCAGTTCAAATCCTCAAAAGTTACAATTTTATTTGTAGCATATTGGAGCAAAGTCAAAGGCTTAAATATTTTTGGTTTATACTAAATTTATTTGTTATATAGCAATGGGTGTACTTTTTGTTCTCTTGTTAGCCAAAAGGGCATTTGAAACTTTAACGTTTATAATAAAATACAACTTAGACTCCAAATTAAATCTTACCATTTTTAAAATGTTCAAAACATACCCTATACCCTAATTATTTGAAAATTTTAATGGAAACAACTCCTTATCAGTTAAAGGTCCCGTCAATTTAAAAATTTCTAATAGTGAGTCTCACTGTCTTACAGATTTTTGACAATAGTTCTTACTTGTCATGTGATAATGTGACTCACTTTTTGGTTAAAAAATAAAAAATAATACAACGTCTGTATTCACATAACATTTAATTAACAGAGAGTTAACTCTGTTAAATTTTTCCTTTCACTTAAAATTTATGTTGAATGTTCTAAAAATGTTAAGACTCGCTTCAAAATATTAAGATTTGTTTTATACTATGTTTAAACTTGGACATTCAAAATGCAATATTAGCCTTTTTTTTAATTGATTGATGAGCCAAATCTTGGAGGACTTATAACATCCCTAATACTATACCTCAATAGATACAATTGAGAAATTCATGTGATGTTGGAGTTGGACCGGACTGCCTTGTGTTGGATTAAGACTACAAGTCCAAAACAAAACCCAGTTGAGTTCATTCATCAAAACTGATCTCTCTACCCAAATCTGCAGTAACTTTGCTTCCATTATTAGCTTGATCGAAATCATAATTAAACCCTAAAGGGGACTCAATTATAAAAGATTAACCAAACCACATCATCATCAACTGAAGAGAAAAGACAAAACCGCATTTCATCTCTTTTGTAGAAAAAACAGGAGGACAAGAATATTTAGCTAACCCATCCCAATCCCAAGTCCTAACCCACCCTCTCTCCGTCGTCTCTGTAAAGACAAAACCGTGGATCTATCTCATCCCACCAATTCCCCTTTCTCACACGCACACACAAAACGTACTCTTGTCTCCCTCTTCTTTCCTGAAGAACATTGCCTTCTCGTTTTAGTTTATCGCCATCTTCAGCCATTTTCTCCCCAATCTCAACTAACCCTTACGTACCTTATCTTCTTGGAGTTTTAGATCTGCCCATCTCTTTATTCCCCCTATAAAATCGCCTGATCTCTCTGCCCGTCTCTCTCCATCTCTATATTTGATAAAGTTCCAATCTTTATCTGGACAGAGAGTGGGAGAACCATGAACTCTCTGCGGTCAGATCCGACTTCTAGAATCCACCCAGAACCCGGCCCATGTTCTTCCTTCTCTGTCTGTGTCGTCGACCACTTCGACCTCTTGCCCGATTCTCTGCTTCTCCTCGTCTTTAACAAAATTGGCGATGTTAAGGCTCTTGGTCGGTGTTGCGTTGTATCTCGTAGGTTTCACTCGCTTGTCCCTCAGGTTGACAACGTTGTCGTCAGGGTTGATTGTGTTATCTCCGACGATGACACCTCGCCGTCTTCCTCAGCGGAGAAATCTCGCTCCGTGGTTTCTTCTTCTGGGTTGTCGTCTCTTTTGAGGGTGTTATGTGGTGGCTTTTTGAAGCCGTTTCAGGCTCTGGGTCAGTTGATTGGGCCTAAGAGAGATATGTTGAATTCTTACAATTCCCGAAATGCGTTGCTTTCTTCTTCTTCTAGCTCTTCTGGATCGTCCTCTCTTTCCGTTGGGAGTGAGGACGATGGTGAGATTGACCAGGGTGGTGTGACTCATCATTCGCCTACGCAAGTTCTTAGGAACTTCAATGAGATTCGTTTCCTGCGGATCGAATTGCCTAGTGGAGAATTGGGAATTGATGATGGAGTGCTCTTGAAATGGCGAGCTGATTTCGGATCTACGCTTGATCATTGTGTTATCCTCGGTGCAGCATCAGTGATTAACAATGGACATATTAAGAGCTGCCATGGTTTGCAAGAGAACAACGGTGATGCTGCTTGTGGAATTAATATCAACAATGGCGGTGATGATAATGGAAGCATACCTGAGTCGTTTTACACGAATGGAGGATTGAAATTGAGAGTGGTGTGGACTATTAGCTCGTTGATTGCAGCCTCCGCGAGGCATTATTTGCTGCAGCCTATAATCGCGGAGCATAAAACTCTTGATAGCTTGGTATTGACTGACGCTGATGGGCAGGGAGTGTTGTGTATGAATAGGGAACAACTCGAGGAGTTGAGGGTGAAGCCGCTGTCAGCTTCTTCTGCATCAAAGAGAACGCTTGTTCCTGCTTTGAGTATGCGGCTGTGGTATGCCCCTCACCTGGAATTGCCCGATGGAGTTGTGTTAAAAGGAGCAACTTTGGTTGCTATTAGGCCTAGCGAGCAGTCTGCTGCTAAGAAGGAGGTGTCTGATGTATCTTGGATCTCCTCTGCATTTGAAGGACCTTATGGTACTGCTGCGAAGATGCTGGTAAAGAGGAGGACTTATTGTCTGGAGATGAACTCTTTCTGACCACAATAATGGGAGCTGAGGTGAGCTTGCTTTGCCTATGGTTTTCAACATTAACCGTTTAAATTTTTAGGAGAATATGGATTTTCCTGTATACCGTTGATATTTATTTTCTGCTGTTTACGAATGTTTGGGATAACTATTTTAGCTTTCAAGGCGTGCCTTCTATTCCTTCAACACAATGAGTAAAACTTTTGTCATCTCCTTGATTCCTCAATTGCTCTTTGCATTGGACTTGGTAATTGTTATTATCTTGGAGATGTTATTATCAATAAGTAGGGTCAAGAAGTTAAGGGCATATATTTGCTAAAGTATGTTGGAAGTGTACCACTTTTATATGCAAATGTTATCTTGCATACATTGTTTATAATTTACCACCTTGCATTCTGTACTTTATCTTTCAGTTCACTTATACTTCTATATAAGGTGATTACTTTTTGTTTAAAGAACATGTTTATGCAAATTCTAGGAAAGGCAGAATTGATCAATGGGAACAAGAGATGCAAGTTCTTTCGGGGTGGGGAAGAATCAGAAAGCCAATTTTCCTTGGTGCGGCCTAATTGAATACAGTGCCCACGAATCCAACTCTGTTTCAGACTGATACTGGAGCACCAATCTTATATTATAATCTGCAGCAATCTTTCAGCCTTTTGTGCTTGAACTGATGGCCGAAAATGCATCTGCTGGTTGTTTTTATTTCAGGCATATGCTTGTGAGGGTGCAAACGCTCAACTACATAATGTTGCAAGGGTTTTGAATTTATAGTTGCTTACCGTAATCTATAACATCTGCATGTGAATATTGTAGGTATGAATATGTTATGCTTATGTTGCACTTTGACGCACATTGAGCAATGTAGTTTTTGGTTCACCTTAAAGTATTTTTTCTTCCTCTCTGTCCCTCTGTCTATTCCTCTCGCAAAATCTGAAGAACTCCATTTGGTGCTTTACTCTTGGAATAAATGGTTTGCATTTGATTTATATTTCGATTTGTGCTGATACATTGCAGGACTTAATTGTGATATGCTGGGTGTTGGTTGGAGTTAATAAAATAGAACTTGGAGAGTGGTTTAGTTAAACCGGAGTTTCTCATGACTATTAGATTCCTTGGTAGTATCTTTTCAGGGTTGGATACGCCTAAGCTGTTTGCTATGTAGTTCTTTGTATGATGAATTCCTGACTATACCAGGGTACTACAATACTCAAAATGCAGTTGATGTAGCTAAATTTTCTTGAATCATTTCCGTTGTGAAAAGATATTGCATCACAGAGACAGCAATATTGACTCAGAACTTCGGAATTTGACAATTTTGTGCCTCTGGGCCAAAAACGTCTCCAGTTTATCGTAGAAATCGACAAGCTGCAACTAAAACACCCAACTTGTTTTTCTGATTGCCTTGAGAAGCAATGCTGCATTGTCCTTTTGTCTTTCAACACTGTTCTTCCTCAATTTTCAGATACGTACGTGTTAGATGGATAACAGAGTCGACCCTTGATGTAGTATGTTCTGGGTATTGTTTTTGGTGGATCCTTGCTTCCATCAACATGCTTACTTCCGGCAATGAATTTAAGCTGATAGGCTTGGACTGTTATTTGAGATGAAGTGATAACCCTTCTAGTTCTTTTGTCTGGTGGGAGAATTAAGTAGGGCATATCAGCATATGCAGTATTACTGGGGTCAAACATGTGCCGGTGATTATTTCTTCCTGCAATTTGGTTCGTCTGAATTTTATACACGATCGAAATTACACAAGCATCGATATAGCTTAGTGGGGATTGGTCACACATTTAGCCTGGAGTCAATCAACTGACCTAACATAAGAAATGGAATAACAGTTCTATGTCGATATAGACGACTTCCACTTGGACTTTGGCACTGGGTATCAATACAAAAGCACTTGATGTTCTTTGCCATTTTTCCATGAAAGACCATAGAACTGCAATGACTATGACATTTCAGTATCGGCAGAATAGCATCTCTGTTGTGTCATCCATTCATGGCCTAACATTCTCCAATTACTGATCCGATATAATGATTAATCACTAAAAGAACCAAGTCCTCATTCTGAAAGTGAAAGGGTGATTTTGCATTTACACGACGGCTATCCAGATTATTTTGCAATTATGCCCTCTTGGGATCGACTATTATCAGTATTACAGGAGAGAAAGAGGGAGAGAAACAGAGACATGACCTGTTATGGTTGTGCATAAAAGTTGTATAATATTTTCTTTTATGTATCGGTCCTCTGTATGGCACTGTAGTTGGAATTTATGCATATGATTGGAGGGATAGTCCTTTGGATGTGTCACATGGCATTCACAAGTTTCTGGAAATTCTATAAACCACAAATATACTTGCTGTGGCAATTCTTTTATCACTTAATTAGCTGTTGCTGCCTCTGTCTTTATCTGTTTATCACATGAAGGATCTTTAGCTTCATAATACTTAAAACAATCCACGTGAACAAAGGCTATTCATACTTTCATGGGACAACCCTTTTTGACTTTGTTTGTGTGCCTTGTTTGTTCATATGCATTGCTCACTAATTGATCATCTTTTATTAGGTAATTATATAATTGCAAAAAGCATTCACTTTCATTATTGGGATGCCACAATTGGCTAAGCACGTAGCTCTTTTACCCTTTTCCCATTTGAATAACAGGTTTCTGGAATTGAAGAGCTATATCAGAAACAACAATGGGAAGAAGAGCCCCACATGTTGAATTATGTGCAGGCAATGGTTGTGATTCTAGGGTAATGATGCACTGAGGAAATTATTATTAAATAACTAAGCAAAAGGCAATTTAGTTATTTTGATGATTATGCCTTCCTCCCACATGTTCTTTGGAAGCATTTTCAGTGCTCTTCCACTTGCTACATTATCATGTGAGTTTTAATGGCCTCTCTCGCCAATTTTGCCTTACAAAAGTTGGATACAACACCTAATGTGTAATCCAAATCATCAGTATGCGATCTGAGCAACAAGATGAAATCTATGCTTTGTTGAGCCTAAACAATATGGGGTAATCAAGATTTGTAGATGGAACCTCTCTTAATAATAATTAATAGAGAACAGAAATTTCCTTTATGCAGGGCAATCACTGATCACTTTATCAGATGAGACCCTGTTTTACTTGGTAACTAATTATTCTTTTCTTTAACAAAAACAGATTATGTTTACAGCAAAAGATGAAAGATCCCAACTTTCTTTTCCTGATAATGATATGGAATTTACTTATCTGTATAGTATATAAGCTATGGTGAGACTTGGGATTCCTCCTCAATGTCGTTTTCGTCGCCAAAGTCACCAAAAACAGGCAAAATAATAGAGAAAATGCTTTAGCAGAAAGTAAGTAACAACTTGAGTATTTGGTCTGAAAAGCTGATAAAATCCGGAACCACCACCTTTTTCTTTATTTCAGGACGAGTCTCTTTCAGACATGTCGAGCTCTTTTCAACTTTTAGATGGAACTAATTATCTTGCATGCTCTGCTACAGATGTCTACATTCTTCAATGGGTTCTGTTAGGTGGAAAAAATGAAGCATCAAACCATAGTTACTACCCTATAATGATATAGTTAGGTGAAATGATTCACCTGTCTCGCTTGGATCAGGAATGTTAGCTTACCCAACTACTAAACCTTTACATCCAGAACCATTTGGATGATGCCCACGAAACATCCTATCTAAAAAAAAAAAAGGAAATCAAGGAATATGGAGAAATCAAGAAGTGTTGGGTAGCAGGTCCAATCCTACAGGTGATTAGTACGTGTATGCCTCTTAAAATGAAAATCAGGGTCTTTTGTAGGACACTTAGCAAGATCAAATCTTTAACTAAAGGCAGCTTCCAAGTCCCTTTCATTGCCAGAGTAACGTGACTAAAGTTACAGATAACCACGCCAAGAAACGTTCTTAATCTGTTTCGTGATTAATGGATTAGGTTTGGGCTAATTGGTTCCGAGATTCGTCTCAACAAGTTTAGCTCATAACACCAAAATGACGTAATCGGTTCGAAAAGTTAAAAACTAAATCGATATCATTTTGATATAATTCCATTACAGTTAAGTTTCAAATTAGTTTTGGACTTCATATCTTATCAAATTGGATCTGCTCGTTGACATCCTTAATGATATGTTTAAATATTATAAAATAAGCTTTAACAGATGATAAGAGGCTTATGAGGAAGAACATGAACTATATGGAGGTTGGGCCAGTAGTTGGTTAAGAGAGGTTAGCTATCTGGGCCAGTTTGTAATTAAACATGTTTAGGTCTTCATCAGTTTGGTTTCTAATTAACGATGAATGTCCAAGTTTGCATTACTGGTCTGATGTGTTTAATCCTTCTTGGAGTTATTCTATTGTCTGATGTTTTATTGTCTCCAAACCCAAACACATTTCAGTTCTCTATGCTCAAATAGATAGAGCATCTTTGTCCTTCAATTGCAGACTGTAAGCCACCTCAAATTTTCTTGCTCTTTCAGCAAATCCGCATGATGGGCACCTAAATCCTTTGCTTTTCGTCATTCAAAGTCATTTTCACACCATGTCCGTCTTGGCGTAGTTTCTTCGAAGCATATATTCCAATCGATTCTGAAAAAAGAAAGTACAACCACAGTTGTTTCTTTCCATCAAAAAGCAATCCTATCTCTTTAGTACAAGTTGAGCAATCCTATCGAGACTAGACAACCACCTTCCAGAAACAAAAAGTACAGGTCCCTTATCTCTAGCTCTGAAATGAGAAAGCAATCTTGTCACAAACCTGCCAATGTTAACGTGGCTAATGGGAAGAATGGGATTTTGACGCTCTAGAAATTGTTTCCTAACATAAGACTTTTCGAGACCACACAAGACGAAAATGTCTTGTAATTATTTCGCAAGAGACAAAGCAGTTGGCAGCAAAGTTCTTAAACACTACTTCAGGAGGCAGAAATGCTTGACAATGGATGGTTTTATGCTCAACTAATGGTGTGAACACCGCTGAACTATTGGCAAACAGGCAGAAAAAGAATAACTGCAATTGAATTTCTCGTTACATCTCTTCGAAAAACACACCATGCTTTGCACGTATAGGTAAGTGTAGCCTAATACGTGAATACAAGCTTGAAATGGATAAAATTAGCAGAAAGTAGCAACATATACTAATAACGTAACCACCCAATGCAAAAGGGATTGTATGATTCCTCAATCCTCACGGCTTTTGCTTGTCTGTCCACCTTCATGTGCCTGTCATTGAAGTATATATTCAGAAACTCGTATCAAAACCATCATATAGAGAGGAAATTTTCCATTGGCTGATATTGAGCAAAGAAGAATGTTTATTAAGGAAACAACTCACTATTCAACAACCTTCATAATGTAAAAGTTTTTACGCTGTAACTCATTGCATTTCTCTGAACATGTCAAGGAAATAACGCAATCCCATTCTTTGTGTCTCAGGAAGTGTATAATGGTTGATGAAATGGAAGTAAACTAATTAATCCCCAGACATATAACTGCAGTAAATCATCAAAACAATGCTGCTTCTGAGAGATTTCCCCAGGTTAAGTGCTTCTGCAGCAACTTTAAAATAATGTTCAACGGCTTAGTGGGAACATAAAACAGGAGCGTCTCACTATTCTTTGCAGAATTGGCCTCTTTTTTGAGCGAAAAGTCCATAATTTAATGTTTTCTTCAAGTTAACGTATAATCAAAAGCAGCACAACTTTAAGGCCAGCAAACAAAAGCCTATTTGAATAAAGCCGAAGCATGTAAAGAAGTTGATATCAGAATAGCAGAAAAGAGCATGAATGGAGACTATTACTTAATGGTAAGAATATGGAAAGAATTTTGCCATCTAACATGTTGCATGCAATTCCAAAAAATACTGCATCTTCTTTGATCATCAAATCATGTTATAGATCAACTTCTATCTACATCCCAGCAAAATTCACAATATGAATCTTTTTTTACTTGTGTTTCTTCTTACAGGAAGACTCAAATTCAAGTCAATCATCAGAAGGAGAGAATGTAATTTGTCTTAGAGAAGGTTGATGACTCATGTTAGAGCATTCACTACAAAACAGTATAGGCTTAGCCCTAGGACTGCCAGTCTTGCATTCCTTTAAATTTATGGTATCTTTCTAAAGACCAGGAGAGGGAAATTTGGCCATGAATGACACGAAGGACACCATTGACTTGAAAATTTCAGTTTTTGATAAGAAGGCATGGTGACCATGTTTGCTTAACTGTGTCCAATGTATGGAAAAACCAAATTCAATTGATCATTTTGTTTGATATGAAAGTTAAACTACTTGGTGTCAGAAACTTAAAAGAAAAGAAATTTGTCATCCTTGAAGCTTTCAAATTCACATGCCGTCTTCCTTTCTTACATTACAAATGCAAAAAGCTTACATCATTTTACCAGGGTCAATCTTGACTACAATACTGTTTAGTAGCTATGGCTATAAATTTATCTCATGTTCTATGACTATGCATTAGCAAAAAAGTAGGGCTAGGGCTAGGGCTAGGTTGGGTCAACCTTCAGACTAATTAATACTTACGTGCATGGCCTTTGCCTGAGTAACAGGTGTGTCTTCCATGTCATTCAATACCCAAAACCCTAAAATACAAATGAATACAACCAGAAGAGTGGAGTGATTTAAAAATATATAGGTTTTGAATTAATATATATGTCTTTTGGGCATGTGAACTGGTGAGGTTTTATGGGCATTGGGATTTTGGAGCTATTAAGGTTTTACCCTATAAAAGGCTAACCTATTCCATCCCCTCAGATGGCCACATGGAGACTAACACCTGTCTTGGACTCAAAAACATGTTAGAGAGAAGGGAACCGGTAAGGGAACAGACAAGCAGACAACCAGCCGATCGTTATTCTCGAGACTTTGTATCTAACACCCATAAAAATACAACCAATGGCTAACTTAGTTTATGATTACCAAGAAAGATAGCTACTTAAAATTCATAGCTTTCCCCTTTGTTGTATAGTGGCAGTCAATACAGATCCAAAAACTAGCAAAACCCAGTACAAAGAACAAGACAACGAATCAAACGGACAACTTAACCAGAGATCAAATGCAATGAACTGTTGCAGCATGATGAGCGCATTAAAAAGATTGGCAAGTGTTGGCTTACAGGGAAAAAGATGGAAAATGAGGAATGATTGCGTTGATATTTAGTTCTTCCCTTTTCCTTTCTGGTCAGAATGTCTGCTTCCATCACCATAGCAGAGTTGCAATCCAGGTGGGAACTGGTGGTGGTGGTGGTGGTGGTGGTGATGGTGATCCATAGCCGGTGTAGCAGCTCCAATGAAGAAAGGTAGATTGGTTGATCCATCTATGGAAGAAGATGATGAAGAAGAAGAAAACCTCTGCAGATGAGGTGGAATAAATGTCGATGATGAATTGGACTGAAGGGTCCCCCTGTTATTGTAACCAGCGAGGCCTGAAGAGATTGTGAAGTTGAGATTGTGAAACTCAGGTTGCGTGGTGGCCGCCACCGGGATCATATGATCGGAAACAAAAGGGAAATGTTGCAGCTGTTCTTGGTGATTCTCCGGCGCCGAGACACTGAATGGTGGGGTTGACATTGTCATTGCTTGAGGGACGGAGGTTCCCAACTGGACTTGCCCTGAAAATCCTGAGGAGTGGTGGTGCGTTGTTCGGGACGACGGGCCTAAAAGTCCGGTACTAAAGTAGTCCATCGGCGTTAAAGGCCACTGTCTGGCTTCCGCCGCTTTATGGAACAAGTTAGCCTCAGAAGCAGAAGGGCTGTTGTTGGTAGTAGTATTGTTGCTGTTGTTACTAACACTACTGATACCAGCAGTTAAAAGCTCAGTAAAAGTGGAGTTTTGAGAAATGGGGTTCAAGTTTTGGTGATGCCCAACCCCAATGCGCGAGTCGTTCTCTTTCTCCTTCTCCTTCGCTGCTCTCTCTCTAGCCCTCTCGCGAGCCTTAACACGGTTAACTTTCATATCAGACCTAGACAGTGACAAGCCCGAGCCTTTACTTGTCTCTGAGTTGCTACTGCAAGCAGATTTAGACAAAGAAAGATGCTGGTTTTGGTTGTGATTAAAACTGGGGTCGTCAAGCTCAACATCAGCTGAATCAAACCCTTGTTCAGTTCCCTCGCTGTTTCGCTTTTCATCACTCAGTTGTTTAGGAGTGTCGGGGAAAGAACCGTTGAGAGAGGGTAGTTCAGCTATTGAATCTGCAGCTGCTTTGATTAGCCATTCCACTGCTTTACTTGGCTGATCATACCCCAGCCTATCTTGGAGATCATAGAACTGAATTGCAGTTGTCACAGATAAACGTACCCTCCTGTCTCTTAGCCCTTTTGAGGTCCAAACTTTGCTGTGCCGATCTTTGCCACCAGATGCCCTAGAAACCCTAATTATGCGTGAGGAGTGATGCCAAGCGCTAAGCCGATTGGTACCGCCACCATCAACACCAAAAACTCCACCACCACCACCAATACCACTAGAATTAGGCCTTTTAAGGTCTCCATCTTCATCATCAGGGTATTGGCTGTCATCGTTACCCTTTTGACCTATTTTGCCGGCGTCATTTCTGCCATTACCAACTCTAGAGAACTTACAGCGTTGTGTCTGAATGTCCTCCATCTCCATGGCAAGTTCATGCCTTTACCAAAAAAACAAGAACTCAAAACCAGCACCCTCAAGACCCTTTTCTCTTATCAGCTCTTGCTCTGTTAACTTTGTGTCGCTTGTACTTATCTTTTGTGTACTTGTAGAGAGATAGGCGGGTGAGAGTTGAAGATGGGTGTGGGTTAATAGGATGAGAGAGACAGAGAGAGAGAGGAGGAGGTTAGGGGAAGTGCAGGTGGGGTTTACTGTGTTCAATGCATTGATGATGATAATACAGTGAGAACTTTGGCTGTGCGTAGTGATAAAAAAAAGGCGTCAGGACTCAGAAGATAGATAGATAAATCACACTCCTCACTCTAGCTTAAGCTTTTGGCAGTTTCACAGAGACATCGGTCTATAAAGCAAAAGCCTGAAATTGGCAGCTGAGGCTGAGCTGATCCCTGCAATCAAAAACCCACCAAGTAAAAACCAGCAAGCAATAACACAACACGGAAAGAGAGAGAAAACTGAAAAGACGTACACAACACATACCACTACACATTCAACTATTAACCAGCCGAGCTCAGAGATCTGACTTATTGACTGTACTTGCACAAATGCATAGATAAGCTAGCTTTTAACACTAAACCTTAAAAGATTATTAGCTTTAACAAAAGTCGAGCATGTATTGAAAGCCTATAACTAATATTTATAAATATAGCCTATGCTTTTCTGCTTCAAAATTAAGCTACACATACACATAGAAGTCGCAGTAATTGCGTACTGCCGATCTGAGCCCGCCCTTCTCATCTCTTTCACCTTTGGTGAGTATTTAAAGCTTTCGCTGACCCT
>JANZLF010000002.1:39099135-39115598 GCA_026546835.1 Erythroxylum foetidum
ACTCAGAGATTTGTTTTTATTCAAGTTTAATCAATTATCGTGATCCGCTCGGAATCCGTAAAAATTTTTGTTTTCCGTTGCGTCCGTGATTCGATCGTGGTAGGATTCTAACAGACGCAAAAGCAGAACACGAAGTTGCTGGCGTAAAGGAGAGAGTATTTTGTAAAAAAAAAGGTTTCAAAATAGATGAAAACCTGTTTTTAAAAATTACGAAAACGTTATTTTTATGTTTTCATAAAATAGTTATTGTTTTTTTTTATTTTTAAAAACGAAATATGCAAACATGTTTAACCAAACACGATTGTAGAAGTTGTTTCTAAATTTACAAAAATTACAACAAAAAAAAACACGAAAACAAACAGCCCCGCCAGCATACATAAAACAAATGTTTTCAAAAATAATGCAAATTCGTAATATTACGTGTCTTTAATGACTCGGTAATTCATGTACACGCAAGTGGTGGTCGGGTGATTAATAATGAGAATGGATCTGGTCAAATGCTTCACTCTACATGGGTGTTCAAATATTAGAAGGTATGTAAATTTATAAAATTTGACCTGTTCTTGTGAAATTATAAAAATAATGACAATAGGCCACTGTCAATTTGCATGGGTATGATAATGTCTAAGTTCTAATCCATACGATATTATATTTTAATCAACGTAAGATGAAGTGCTCTGACATGGCAGCCTATCGTCTTTCCCCATTGTACAGTGAAAGTCCAAGGCTCCGCATATTCTGTCCTCTACGCCAGTTGCCAAGTCCAAGGGCAAGAATCCACGCGAGTGGTCAAATTGTCAGATCATAAGTTTCCAAGAAGCCGCCTATGGCGTGCTTCAAAATTCGATATATATATACATATAGACCTAGAATATTGAACTTACTCCTATCTTCCTGCATTCATCTGTCATCAAATTTTCTCCATTAGTTTGGAATTTTTGCTTAGAAAACACAACCAACTTTAGCTCTTCATTAATGGAGGTTTCATCAGAAGTGAGACAAGTCACGAGAGAGAAAGCGAGATCGAGAAAGGCCAAAAGGGTATGGAAGTTGAAGTTTAACATTAATTGGCAAGCCATCAAAAGCGCATTTAGAAGAAACACGAAGCTGCAGTACTTGAGCTGTGCACCAACCGTAAAACGTCTTTCTTCCACAATCAAGGTCCATAAGGAGGTTTATATGAGCACACACCCAGTTGCTCAACCAAAGATAAAAGTCCGTCGTGCCCGCAAATCTTTGGAGTTTCTTCTCAGAATTTCACAAGAAGTTAACGAAGGGAAAGGTCTCACAGCTCCTGCATCATCACCGAGAGAAAATATATCAACGAAATGGCGTGAATTTCATGGTTCTTGCAATTGGGAAAACTTGCTTGACCCTCTACATCCTTGGCTTCGCCGAGAACTTATCAAGTATGGAGATTTGGCAGAAGCAACTTATGATGGTTTTGACTCTGATCCATTATCTGATTACTATGGAAGTTGTAGATTTAACATGCAAAAACTTTTCCAAGAAGTAGGTCTTACCAAGTACGGCTACGAGGTGACCAGTTACATTCACGCCCTGTCACGTGTAGATGTGCCCGACTGGCTGGAGAAATCAAATGAAACATGGAGCAAAGAATCCAACTGGATGGGATATGTTGCTGTTAGCAACGACGAAGAGTCACAAAGAATTGGCCGTAGAGACATAGTTGTAGTTTGGAGAGGCACGGTGGCCCCCACGGAGTGGCTTTTAGATCTCAGGACAAAGTTGGAGGTTTTGGACGACACAAAAGCAATGGTTCAACAAGGTTTCCTCACGATCTACAAGTCTAAGGATGAATTGACTAGATACAACAAGTTGAGTGCCTCTGAGCAGGTTATGCAAGAAGTGACGAGGTTAGTAAATTCTTATAAGGGAAGGGGCGAAAAGGTTAGTCTGACGACTACAGGCCACAGCTTAGGAGGTGCTCTAGCCGTTCTCAGTGCTTATGAAGCTGCGCAGTCTTTTCCTGGCCTTTTCGTTAGTGTCATTTCCTTCGGTGCACCGAGGGTCGGAAACATAGACTTCAAGGAGAAGCTGAATGAATCAGGAGTTAAGACACTGCGTGTGGTAGTTAAACAAGACGTTGTACCAAAACTTCCTGGTTGGCTACTCAACGACAATGTCAATAAGCTTGGAAAAATTGGTAGAAGATTGAAATCGGTTTACAGGCATGTCGGAACTCAATTGAAACTTGATCTGTTTGCGTCACCCTACCTGAAGCATGAGTCTGACCTGAAGGGAGCTCATAATTTGCAGACGTACCTCCACCTTTTGGATGGATTTGTTAGCAAAAAAGAGAAGTTCCGATCAAATGCGAAAAGGGATTTGGCCTTGGTGAACAAAAGCACTGACATGCTGATAGAGGACCTAAAAGTACCAGAGTCCTGGCACCAATTGCCATACAAGGGACTTGTGTTGAACAAATATGGTAGATGGGTGAGACCTCATAGAGAACCTGAAGATATTCCTTGTCCACCTTGCCGTAGTACTGATTCATAAAGTCACGACTGCACTGCTATTCATATGTTTAGTCCATAATTACAGGGTAAAGCCCTGAATTAAATTCAAATGGAGCCTAGCAATAGAGTAGATCGTTCAGATTTAGTATCGCTGTTAGCCGCACAGAATTCTTGGTTACCTTTGTGGTTGTTTACAGTAATTCCTATTCATTCATTTTACAAATTGACAGTATTTATTCCCTAAAATTTAATTATATTAAGTTTCTGTTAAATATGCATTATAAGATCATTAACTTGTTTTATAAGTATACTAAATTAGTGTTATCATTTTGTAATTATCTATTTACAAAATCAATATAAATATAAATATAACAAAACTACTTTATCAATAATAAATTTAATGGTTTTAAATTCATGCAAATTAAGTATCATTCTATAATATTCAATTTGTGCATGTTAAATATCTCTTAATAATAATATATTAAGTATACATTTAATAATTCATAAATATGTAATAGGAAATATATATGATAAATTTTTAATTTAATATTTCAAATTTTATTAAAAATACATATCTTAAAATTTTAATTTCCATAAAATAAACCTTAAACTTACAAGTTATAGTTAAACATACCCTTTAGACCTTAAACTAGTAAGTATATAATGAGTTTAATTATATGAATTAGACATTCTCATAAAAATTATATTCTAATGAACATATACCATAAAAAGCCTTGCAATTTATTTTTGAATGTATGTTTAATGTTTAGAGAGTATATTTGCTTATAATTTAAAATTTTAAGATTTATTTGATGAAAATTAAAATTTAGGGTCGTAAAGAATAGTTTTTACCAAAATTTGAAAGATTAAATTGGATCTTTTATCCAAATATATCATAATAGATGCATTTATCAAAATTGAAGATGCAAAATACGAGGTATTATATTTATTGATCTTAACATAATAAATACATATGCATGCATTAGAAACTTATACCAATTCATTAATAACATACTATAGTAAATATCAATTTCAGCTAATATAGAACATAATGCTAAATAGTTCACATGATAAAACTTTTAAGTCTTTGCAATAATAATTCTTGAAAGAACGGTAGGAGAGTATTAGTTTCGCAAACTTTCAAATTTTACCGCAATCGTTTCTAGTACAATCAAAAATCATAAAAATTAAACAATCAAAAGCAAAATAACAAATCAACACAGAAATTTGTTAACGCAGTTCAGCATCTTGCCTACGTCTGCGGAGCTCTCACCCAATTTAATTATTTCACTAACGACAATAGTTTTATACAAGATCTACTAGGCCAACATCACTCAAACCTTGACACTATTTCTTGTCCTTACTACTCGTGAAAGAGTTTCACACCCAATAGTGCAACCACCTCGTACTAACCTCAATAGAAGATTTTCTCAAACAATTTTTAATGATAATGATATGAAATAAACAACTCAAGTGATTAAACAATAACTAACATAAACAAAGATAACACTTGAAATAAAAAGCAACTTCTTTAAATTTGTCGCTTCATCAACGAAAGAATCGTGAGTTGTCTACCAAGAATGCTACTATAAATTTTTGATATAGTCACTGAAACATCTCATGCATAGCGGCCACAAAACGTCTCAAAATAACAAACGTTTTATCATCGAAATGTTAACCCAATGGAGCTAAAATAACCACGATATCTCCAAACGTTTTTTGCACCAAATCAACAACAAAGACAGCAGCTACAAAGTCACGAAAACTTCGAAAATTTTCGCATATCAACACCAAAACGACAACCACAAAATTACTTATGACAACCTTCAATTGTCGTTTAACAATAAGAAAGAATGCAGCTGGTCATCAATTATTATTCAGCCCACTTACGATACCCAATCAACAAAAAACAAGATGGATTGATTATCAACGTAAAATCAATTGCAAAATCACATACAATAGCCACCAACCTAACACTGGACAATCACCAAACCAGCTGCAGAAAATCATACAATTAACCACAAAAACACAACACCTATTCATAATCGACTACGTCTCATACCATCAATAATCGTAGCCAACTTAAGACATTACCATCCAAGAACAACAAAGTGGGTTGCATGAACAATTCAATTGAAAGTAAACCACCTACCAACCTATACGGCCGTCATCTCTTTTATCGGGCAACGATGTATTTTACGGCAATAATAAAAATAGAACATTGATAGTATCCTATCCGTAGATACACCCAAGAACAAGATACTCATATCATTCAATTAGTCTTCTCATCATAGAATTCTCACATCCATATCTTTGAGAAGATTTTTCTTTATCCAAGTCAAACTCAATGTATCTTCTACCTTATCTTGATTTGAATTTGAAGTTTTTCATTATCCTAGAGATCTAGTTATCAAAAATGTCAAAATTAAATAATAAGATATATATCATATATCTTAACAATTCTAAACCTTTACATTTCAACAATTAAAATTCTACATTAAATGCTTACTAGAAGCATTGAAAATATATAATTCTTTTATAAAAATTTAAAGTAAGAAAAAAACATTGGGAATACAAAGTAAACAAAAAGGAAGTACCATATTTAACTAAGAAAGATAAAAATAACATTAAATTAACTTTTTATTAAAAAAATATTATTTTAACTTCATATTATGCAGTAATCATTATTTTAAAATTTTAGTTTTGTAAGGTTGAATCTAATTCACTTTTTCACAATGCATACATATATAAATAGTTAAAATAATATTTTATATTAAAAGAAAGTAATATATATCAGTATAAATAATAAAATAATCTATCATTAATATAAATAAAATCATATTTATTACATAAAACATCAATCATAAAATTATTTAAAATATATGTAATTAATATTTTTCAAATGTTAAATATCTGCCATAAAATTTGGTGGAAACTGGAAAGGACCGAGTGCAGAACTAGTTTAATGTAATTTGTAAGGGCAACATTCAAAGCAAAAGAAACATGTGGGAAATCGATTAAAGCTTGATGTGCTCAAGTCAGCACGAGGTCGACACGATCGAGTTGGACACTTGGAGTGCCGAATCTATTGATATACTGGATGTGTTTGCTACCTATAAATCAAAGTTCTTTTGGAAGGCCCTCAGAACACAGGAGTTTTGTACATTGAAATTCTTAAGATCAGTTTGATTCTTGTATTACGTTAGAGCCTCTTCTCTCTACCGTTACGATTCTGGTTCTTAATGATATCAAACTTGGCAAATTGCAAGAATCAGCAACATAGGACAACATGAAAAACATCAACATGTTTACTAGCACTAACGGGATTTGTCAGAACAGTATTCACACGGAAAGTAAAATTACATTATATTACAGGGGGAATTTCCATAACGTATCCAATGGGTGAACAATTCAAGTAAAAACAGTTCGATCAGAAGAATTTGGTGGAAATACAGGAACTTATCCCACCCTGGAAGCCTGTGATAATGCATCTTCATACTGGTCTTCATCAACCTTTTCAGAACTCAAGCTTGGTGGGATGAAGGATCTGAAGATTTGTTCCATGTTTGGAGTTTCCTTCAATTCTTTGCTGGCAACCTCCAGAGCTGTGTCAGCAAATGATCGGTAGAATTTCTTCGCACATACATAAGCAAAGAGCAAGGAAAGAATGGGCAGTGGAATCAGAAGCGGCATGTAGAAAAACTCCTTCACCCCAAAATAACCAAGCATTGTAACTTGGTACAACAGCAAAGAAGCCACGATTCGAATATGAATGTGAGGCCACATCCTTCCTTGGCTCTCAAACGATGGGACATAAACTTTGAGTGCCTGTCAAAGCAGCAAAAGTAATTATCGGTGGAAGTTGCTTTATTATCAACGACAATTGACAAAATGGAAACAAGGTTAACATTTATGTCTAGTTCTTTCACTTCCACATCTTCCTAAACTTTAAATGAAGATGCGGTAGCAAAAGAAGATTCACTATGAACTAAATGTTCCATCCATTAAATTGATGCTACTACCTTACAATCTTGGAAATGAATAAAGCAGCCAGTAGCAGACATGTTTTGAGAAAGTTACCTGATTCCGCAAAACAAGCCATCCGAGACCAAAGTAGACCACCCCAAATGGGATAATTAGAGGAGCTATGACAGAGTAGCATAAAACAACCGTAATTACAAGCATGTCACTGGGAATTCTAGTTGTATACCCAAAATCTCCAGGAGACCAAGCCTCTTTCAACTCAGCTTCAGTCTTACAAAGATACTTCCTCTTCAAGTGAAAAATGATTAGAGGAACCAGTCGCGACAGCTCAAGTCCATAACCAACAAAGAACCTGAGACCAATAGCATATTGCAAAGTCACAAATATTTCTCACAGATATCGCATACTCAAATTAACATTTCTGATACATAAGCATGCATCCAAAAAGAAACACAAACCCAACGAAGGGTAATATCCTTGTGACTTCTAGTGAGACAATTACCTAGATAAGGATACAAAAACCCAGAATCTAAGGAAAAAAATTGCTCTCCTTTGACAAAATGAGTAATAGAAAATTATAAAGACATTGTAGCTCCATCAAGTTTCAACATAGCTGTTATACCCCCAGATAACAAAGATAAAGGCACAAACTTACTTTAGAGCAACAAAGGTCAAAAAGAAGGTTGCATTCCCCGGAAGGCTACTTGCTAGCGTGGAAACAATCGAATTCGGATGCTTCTCAATACTCTTGAACGATTGGAATAAGGTTCCACCCACTGTGACTCCAATAAAAACGTTCAGAACAGTGAAATAGAAGTATTTTCCAGAGGCAGCTCTAACTGCATGGCTCTCTGAAGGAATCCCCTCTTGCTTGGAGAGAAACAAAAGCAAACTCGGTAACAAGGCTAGAAAGATAATAAGAGCAATTTGAGGGAGGTAAGCTTCCAACACTGTCTTTACCACAGCAATATTCACAACTGGCTTTATGAACGGTAAAATCTTCTTCAGATTATCTAGGGTAGTTAGTGCAGAAATAAAACCAATCGGTATCATGTAGAAGAATATGGTCAAAGCCACAATGACATAGACAACATATTGCCGTATTTGCCTCTGAAAAAATTTGATTTTAAGATTTGACCATATTAGTTGATGAGGTTCGGGAGCCTCACTGACCATCCATTTGTCAACCATTTGGGCATGCAGACTCTGAGAGGCACAAGCGGCAGTCACCCTGCTGGTGAAGAAGACCAAAGCAGCAGGTTGTTGCTTCTCTCTAAGAGTGACTTTTTGTTCTGCTTCTAGTTTTGGAATTAATTCGTTAATCTTCTCATTACAGTACTCTATACTGTCTACTTTTTTGCCAACAAGACCAAGGAAGCCTGTTCTAGTGGTTGGTCTTGATCCTTCTGGTTTACCCGACTTTTTGGACTCGGCATATACTGCTTCTGCATGCGCCAGTTTCTTCTTAAACCCTTCCAGCTCCTCGTAAATCTTGTTAACCTAAACCAGTTTCAGAAAGGAAAAAGAAAAGGTAAATCTCAGAAATTGAGAAGGTCTTATAGCATCCAGCAATGAGACTACAAGATATATGATTTACACGATGAAAGAACTTAACCATCAGATGTAGACTCTGCTGTCTACTACACAATACCCCAAAGTAAACGACCTTCCCATAACATTAGTTTGGGACACAACTGAAGCTGGGGAAGTCGTACAAGTTCGTATGAACTTGAAAGCTAATTAAATGGAGAAAAAAAATACATAATGCA
Organism: Erythroxylum foetidum; assembly: GCA_026546835.1. Classification (NCBI taxonomy): domain Eukaryota; kingdom Viridiplantae; phylum Streptophyta; class Magnoliopsida; order Malpighiales; family Erythroxylaceae; genus Erythroxylum; species Erythroxylum foetidum. Next base: position 39,107,372 of record JANZLF010000002.1, read on the forward strand.
TTATAAAGCGTTTAAAATTTCCAAAGAAGAAGAAAGATATTAGGAATACCTTCTTGTTATCTGTGGCTATCAATGACCGGTAATATGACTGAGGATAGATGTCCTTAAAATATGAATCAACTTGTTCCTTTATAGTTTGACCTTCAGTAACAGATGGCACATCTCTAACAAGAATAGCAAATTGCTCGGGTCTCACTTCAGGAGACATTAAAGCATTAGCTCTCAGCCGAGAGACATGTAAATATGCCTTCCATAACAGGTAATAACTGACAAAGGAAACCCAATAGGTAGAAATCAAGAATGCCCACAACCTTGAACTTCTTTTCTGCATGCCAGATGAGAATCCAATTAACAAGTACACACACTAATGAGTCGAGGTACAGAAGTAAGGAAATGAATTCAACAATCTCAAGTGTCAACCTGTCAATTTTATGATAATTTATACTCAAGGACCAGGCAATTCATTTCAGCTGATAAAATGGTTTTGGCACTCACCCGAACGTTCCCCATGGCCAACTTGTCAAGTTCACCAAAAGTACCATTACTTGTAGTGTCTTGTGCCCTTTTTATACTGTCATCTGTAGCAGCAATTGGAAGAAGAAGTGGTAGCAGAACCACACCAGACAAAAGCAGAATTCCAAACGCTGGACAAATTATTTTTTCAGAAAAGTCAGCTTATTCAATCAAGAAATTAAACATGGAGAGCATTACAACAAAAGCAAGCTACGTAATGGTTTCAAAAGACGGATAACATTTATTCAATACTTGAAAACAGTCCTGAACTTTTGAAAATTGTTAAACTCGTTGAGTCAATGGGTAACCAGTCTTCTAGTTTTGTACATTGCAATAATCCAACAACGCCAACGAGAAGTGTCATTCCAAAACCAGCATGGTCAAGGACACTATTATATCGAAGGACGAAATCAATCGCAAAAGGGCTGTGCAATTCCAAGCTCCGATTGATCTTGGGAAACTACAGGCCGTGTAAAAACCCAAAAGCCACACATGGTCATTAGAATACTGAGATCAATTTACCTAAAAATGATAAGAACTTGGAAACACAGATGAATAAAACTGCACTATATTATCTTTTATACAGTCTGCACGAACATACTTTCAAGCTTAGAAAATTTTGGTAAGGGACTCACCTAAAAAGCAAGCTGGTAACTTTTGCTAAGCCTCAAGAAAAGATAAAGAAATACTAAAAGCAGACTGAGGAAAAAAGGAAGAGAGAAAGTGATGAGTAAGATATGATTACTTAAAAATAGACGCACAAGAGCAAAACCAAAACAGGGGAAAACAAAAACAGAGAAGATCCACCAACAGGTTCAGACAGCCAAAACTAGTAAAATTGGAAATAGCATAACGTCATATGCCAAAGATCATCTACAAGACAAAAGAAGAAAAAGAAAAGGCATAAATAGATCTCTAATTAGAACAAATATAATGAACACAAAAAGTAAAATCACAAAACCGGAAACTCGATAAGAGAGATGATAAAAAAAACAAACCGGTTCCAAGGAACACAAAGTAGACAGCAGAATCAACGCCGGAAATGTTAACGATGTCCTGTTCGGTTGAGGAAAACGCTTCCCGCATCCAAGCAAGCGGGTTCCGAGTCGCCGACCCGCCCTCCCACGGGTCCAAACCTTTCAAGATCCTATTGGGATAATACACAACGGCGTTACCGGGTCTTCTGGACAACCACGTGAAGAGTAGCATTAGAACCACAAAGATCAGAAAGGACGTCACCAAGGACGTCAAAAACGAACTGAAATCCATCGCTCAGAGCCCAAACAAACAGAAAAGACGCCAACTTTATGTTTCTCCTCTCCAAAATGGTAAGTGGGCAAACTAGTTTCGGTTGAGAGAATGCGAGTAAAGGAAAAGTTTACGTTAAGAGCAAGCAAGTGAACCGTTGCTACGAAAGGTGATGAGTGTGGGTGGTTTTCTGAAGAGCATTCATTGCCGGTGGTTGTGATGTGGAAAAGAGAGGAAAATATCTGGACATTAGGTGCGACACTATTTCGTTGTGGGGTCTGATATATTAGTTTCGTCTTTCTGACGAGCCGAAGTTTTGGATTCCTTTCTCTTTTTTTCTCACTTCGTTTTATCTTTTTCGTTGTACAGAACAGAGAGACAGATAGGCTCTGAGAGTAGAGAGATGAGATTTGACAGAAGCAAGAAAACAGAAAAAGAGAGAGGCAAAGACAAGTGAAGCTCTTAAAGGACTAAATTGGGCTTTCGGGAAGTAACTGTCTGAATCTGAAATTGAGTATGCTTTGCTCTGACCAAAACCATCCCTGGTTCTCAGGCTCATTTTGCAATTTTCTTTTACCTAAAGGGTTAAATAATAATAATACTAAGTTGAACATTTTTAATTGGATTTTGAGCAGTTCAGTTGGATTTTGTTAACTTGTTAATCAAAGTGTCATTCTAAAAAGCATATTTCATATTTCCACTCGACAGAATAATAAAGGAATAAATTATGATTTGATCTCAATTAATTTATTATAAAAATAGTTAATATCTGATATACATAAGAAGTCACCACATTACATAAACTTTTGCACTACGACTTAAACATAAGACCTTGCTCTCAATGTCTTAAAAAGCATATTAGAACATCAAGTATACTTATGTAAGGAAAGGATGAGTTTTAACTGTAGTGACAAGTGTTACATTATTCTCTCTTCCCATCATTGTGGAAATCTTGAAGATTTGATTTTGTTATTAAAATGAAAGTTTGTAACTTTCAAACCAAAATGGAAATTAGACATGCACAACTCGACAGCCATCACCATGTGCCTTGAATAAGAACAAACACGTGATTCCAAGTAGTTATGGACCTGTCCTTTGTTGTATTTACTTTGGATTCAGTGTTCCTTCGTACATGCTGTAAGCTTACCGAATGAAGATACTGTGGAATCGAGAGAGAAATTACTAGGCAGAGGAAAAGGTTAATTTCGTCATTTCGGCTGGTTCTTATCCAATATCAACTGGAAACTGTGAGTGGCAAATGTCCACGTCACTCTATCCCTGTCTCCGAACACGTACATCACACACCTCATCCAACTGTCCACCGCTCGTAGATCCAACTGGTGTTGCCAGTCACGTTAAAATGGAAAAGAAACACAAAAATAAATTGACCGAATGGACACGTGGCGCAATCCTTGATTGCCGACATCGAAGCTAGAGAGAGAGGATTGTGTCCTTTTACTTTTTTTGTTCTGTCTCCTATTCATCTGGATAGGCATAATTGCATCACTGTTGTCGGCAATAGACGTGTCGGAGGGAGGACAGATCGGCACGCGGATGACGGGTAGGTCTGGGATCCGTCAAAGCTCCAAGACGTGGTCACTTCGTGTGGCTGCAAGGACTAAGGAGACATTTTCTTTTTCTTTAATTATTAATAATTGGTAGTTCACGGCTAGCCGTTTGAACCTCCCGGTCGCGCCGGAATGTTTAACCGAATCTACGGCCCTGAAAGTGCTTTCCATGATGTAGGCAGACGTAAACCACATGCGTGCAACCAATACAGAACGTGGGAAGTTGACCATACATTTTAGGTTTAGGTTTAAGATCCTCCATAGATTTCTTGTGACTCTAGAATTTCTCATAATATTTTATTTAAATTAAGACTTTTAAGTACCTGATTTTTCTTTTTTGCAGTTTTATTTACTATTATAAAACTTTTTTTAAGATTATATTTCATTGCTTTTTTGCGTGTAAAAAATGAGCTCGATCGGGTACGTCCATGTCCTATGTCATGTAGCTTATTGCTTCTTCACGCACATAAACACACCTGTTTCTCAAGCTATGTCCTTTATATAACCCTCTTACGATATTAATACATTTGTATATTCCAATGCTATGATATTACTGCTTTATTGTTGTTCTTTTAATTAAGACTAATAAAGATTGTTAATGTTCGCAGATAAATTGAAATGTAGAAAGTAAAAGAACACACAAGGTTTTTCACTTGATTCGATAGCTATCAATGCTATTTACATTCAAGGTTTTCATTTATGTGATTTTTCACGAGTATGATGAAAAAGATGAGAAACAATACAAAGATTGAATATATTTACAACACTTGTAAAGAGCCTTTCAAACTTTATTAGTGCTCACAGGTGTATATTGTAGCACTTTTTGATATTTTCTCTCTCTATTCTTGCACTCTCAAAATAATTGAATACAATGTAAATTGAATGAAGAAGCTTCTGTATTGTGTTATCTGTGTCTGATGCTTGAGTTGCTTCTTTTATAACTGAAAAAGATGATGGCTTTCCGATGAGTTTGCTTGAATCAGACAGTGACCATGTGCCTCCCACGTGATTCACTTATTCCCCTCTTTCTGTCTGCATTTTATATTGGTTGAAGCTGTATTTAGATGCCTTCTGAAACGTGTAATACGACTGAGTTTTGATTAGTGTAGCTTCTGATGTATGAATACGACAGAGTTTTAACCTTATGCTTCAGACTTGTATTGAATCACGTGAGTGTCTCTGTAAGCTAAGTCACTTATATTCTGTCTAAAATAGAATCTTCGAGAGCCTGTCTCTCTTTCACCCTTCAATCTTTAAATACATTCTGCTTGGATTCTTCATCTTTTTTTCAATTTTTGTTGCTTATGAGTTAAAGTTAATGAAGTATACGTGATTTCCATCGCATCCTACTTGTGTCTTTACGCTTGTAATGCAAAGAAAATTATTTATGCCTTAGGCACACGATTTAGGTCTTGTTCCCCTAAAAACTTTTAAGAACACATTTTCTTCTTGAAACTAAAAGATTGAATGACTATGTACATGAATCATACACGATAAACCATTTTTTACTTTTTTAACTTCTTAATTCGTATCACTGCAATCTTGTCCTTTTAATAACTATTTTCTTAACTTTAATCTTAGTAGTCATTTTATTAAACTTTGATAATACTTCTAGTTTTATATTTTGCACATAAACTATATGAAGCATACTCATCAAAACATAGATCGATATATAGTAATTAATCAAATGATATCAATAAAACTATCCTAAAATTTTCTTTTAAAGATGAAAACATATGGGTTGCCATTTTCAACGTTAAAGCATTATTAGGAAAATTTTCTAAAAACTATGTATACTACATATTAATTCTTATTAGGAGTATTATCGTCATTATTTACCTTATTAATGAATAAAAGTAACCTTCATTTTCGCAATAAATTTTGGTGTGAATCTCATGCTCTAAAATATAGAATATATAAATCTTATATTTTGAATAAATAGTCAAATTTATTATGGATAATTGATTTTTCAAATTTAAAAATAAACGAATTTTAATTATGCAAACATTTAGCCCTATTTACAAACTAGATGTGTCTATGCTAATAATGGTAACTATAAACAAAGAGGTTATAACCTCATTTTGAATTTTTTTGCTTCTTCATATAGAACATCATAATCGTTCCCTTTTAATTTCTATGTCCTTTAACTTTCATGTTAGTAATGCTGACAAATTGGTATGAGAACTAATTCTATGCACAATGAAATAATAACAAAAGTTTTATATGATTTATCAAAAGCCAAGATCATTTAACTTTTATAATATGAGTAGTATATTTTTAGCCTCGCCCTCAAGGGGTGTGGCTTGATGGTTGAGAGCGGAGCTTGACTTTGGTTAGGTCCCAAGTTCAACTCCATGCTAGCCCCTCTTGTAAGAGCCTGGGACAGCCGGGGTTTTACTTGTAGATGGAGAACTAGTTGGGCCCTCAATGATGAGGTGCGCTCGCTTGGCCCGCCTGTAGGGTGGTGAGCCAATTGGGCCTTCAGAGAGGTATGTCCTCTTGGCCCGCCTACTAGATTTCCTCGAATCCCAAAAAAAAAATATTTTTAGCCTCTAGTGATATCTATAAAATGAATGGAAAAAATTTTACAACTGTTTTAAAGAGAGGATTACGTAAGAAGTGCTAGCTTCTTTATAAACTTATTTATAATAAATTTTGGACCTTTTAGTAATTAATCAAAATAAAATTATAATTCATTAAACTTAAAATTATAATTAATTCTAATTAAATACTAATTGAGCCTAAATAAGATTTAATATCTTATATTGATTATTATTCATTAAATATCTTATATTTAATCATTAAGTTTCTCAAACTTTATAATCAACCCAAACTTAATTAAAATACATTTTCTCTCTTCATATTTTCCTTTTTGTATGACCCATTAAGTTCCTAAAATATATTGGCAGTAGATATGAATTATAACCCTAAATCATATTTATGATTAGATAAATTAAAATATTTTAGTTCATCGTTAATTTTCTATTTAAATAATGTATATCCAAAAATCAAGATTAACGTTTGGCAATGTATCATGACTACCTAAATATTTAAGAATGTCAAAGTGATTTTAACTAACATTAAGTGTATTGTTTTTTTTTGTGTAATTCAATCGTTTCATTATATAATGTTCTGAAGTATGAATTTTACATCTACTCTATTTGAGTCCAATCATATTAATTCTCCACTATTAGTAATTGATTTTATGAATGAAATTTGTTATTCATAAAAATGCTTTTGTTTCATTTAAACAATGAAAGGCTCTTATTGAAAATTAAATAAGAAAAAGATATTATTATCAATATGTTATTTTGTGATTTATTCTTAAGCCAGCCTAACAGATTATATATTGACATCCCACCACTCAATGGTGGAACTTAAATCTCGAGATTCACAACTAAACTAAAACTAAACACTTATTTTCACAGCTCAACAAATTAAACATCATAGAATATCAAAAAATTCAATAGAGAAACACCCAATTCTATCCATTGCTGTAAATTATTCCATTGTTCACCCAGAACCTGGATCCCAATTCCCTCACGTAATAATCACAGTTCCAAAACTTCTTCACATGCACAAAACCCAAATTGAGAACCCATATCATCAGCAATGAACTTGCGAGAAAGGAGAAATGCTCACTAGCCAGTATATTATCAGCATTATCTCCGCACTTTTTTATCATCCTCATAGCTCGATTTCATGACAACAAGGTCTCCCTACCACTTAAATTAATTGTAATAATGTCATCTCACTTTGTTTCTTCCCTTAACCACTTCACAATCAATAAAAATGATTGTAATAAAAATCAAGATGTAAACTACGAGTTGTTCAAATAAAAGACACAAAAGCAAAGGAAATGGTCAAAAGGCATATGAAAAGAAAAAGACTTCTGGGTCCTTTATTTGTATCATAATTTACTAAAGTTTCCTATTGAATGTCCAATCTTTTGTAAATTCTAATCACCAATTCTTTTTAGGTCTACCTCTTCTTTTCTTACAATCTTTAAAGTATAATCTTCTCACGTCTTCTCACTAGGACATCAGGATATCTCCTTTTAATATGTTCGAATTACCTAAGCCTTGTCTCCTTAAATTTACTATCATGTTAGCTATCCCTAACTTCCCTCTTACTACTACATTCCTAACTTTATCTTTTCTTGTAAGGTCACACATATAATAAATTATATGTGTAAACATTTGATTGGTAAACATTTTATCCCATTGAGCACGTCACGCTAATTGCTAAATGATATAATTCACCTTTAAGCTTAAATAATATTTTCTTATCATATACAAATCCTAAAGTGCCCCTCCATTTAAGCTACCATAATTTGATACAGTGAACTATGTTATCATTTAGAAGGAGTACATGACATCCAATTGGTGGAGTATCAAAATAAATAATACCTACATCAAAAATGCTCAATATAGCTCGCAAGCTAATCGGTACATTTGTTACTCTCGCAGTATATATAACGATGTACTACCGTCCAGTTTCGAATGAACAGTTTATTAATTCCCTGCACTGTAGGATTGAGAATTTGTGATCGACTCACCGAGGCTCATCGAGGAAAAAATGAGATTGATCGTCACTATTGAATCAACTTCAAGTTCAATCTAGCGATAACTGAGATTTCACACAAACGTGAGCCTTGTATTGGCTTTTGTGACCTGAAGGAAGCTGATAGCTTTCCCAAGACTCTAAAGTGAAATCCGTGGTAGTTGTCTCCGTTGACTTCAAAATTTCTATTGTGGTCTTTGTCCGCAAGTATCTGTGTCACCCTATAACGGACCATAGGGCTTACTCGTGGTATCAGAGACAGAACAAAACAAAGTCCGGGAACATTTCCCATACCGAGTTATGTTTGTGGTCAGGTTTCCATGCCTGCATACCCT
>JANZLF010000002.1:39127887-39145425 GCA_026546835.1 Erythroxylum foetidum
TTATAAGTTGAGACCCTCATAAGACACCTCGTGGGCTTACCAAAAAAAGGCTTCTACCAAGATCCATTCCATAAATTCTAGAGGAAGGAGTGGAGGTCAAGGTTGAGGTTGAGGCGCGTGGCGAAAGGAGGGGGGTTGAAGTCGAGTGGGGCAAGATAGAAAAAATTGCAAAATTTGATGGGACCCACAAATCTTAGAGCTGAGTTGCATCTGCTTTTTCTCGCTCAACCAACCGAAAATAAGAAAAGGATGGAGTGAGAGAAGCATCTCTCTACGTTACTTATTATGCCCCATTTCTTAAATTCTAATAAACGAAACTTTAGCATGAGGGCGAAGATGAACTGATAAGAGATTCTTTTAATTTAAGTAAAGTTGTGAATTAGAATCTTTCTTATATATATAGTCATTTAAAATTTGAAGTTAAAATTTTATTTTCACTTATTTATCTCAAAAAGAGATTAATATAAATATAGATAATTTAAAAATATTTTCTTATAATTGAATCCTTTTAAAATATTTGATTGGTCAAAAAAAAAGTGTTTAGTATTGTCTTAAAATAATAATAATTTTGAAAAGATAAGGATTTGTATGGTTACGTGAATGTGAGTGTGAGTGTGAATGTGACCCTTCTCATTCTCCACCCACTTGACACTAGTACTAGTACTAGTTCCCTCTACCCTTCCTTTTCCTTTTATTATGATTGTCAGTATTATTCACTTTTCTCGGTGTGTATTATTGGGCGAGTGGACATTTCATTTGCCATCCATTTTCAACATCAAATGCCAATACACAACATAGCTAGGTTCATGTATACATATCCTTGCCGACTTCCTTATTTATTTGTCTTGTTTGACTTATCACCGAGTCGACAGCTTTTCTTTTTTTTTTTTTCATTACATTAGATATTTCAGTTTAGTCGAACTAATCCTAATTTCTTAAGACTTCATCCTAAGAATTTCAGAGGGGGTAAATTTGAAAATTCCAAGATCCTTCAGTTCTTACGTTGCTTGTATACATCTGCACACAAGGAGTCCTCACACACTTGATTGTTCAACTGATGATTGATCGCTGACATTCCCTTTGTTCAGTATCAGGTTCTCATCAGTTTCCAGGTTCCTTAGTAGCTCCAACTCCCACACTACCACTGGAAGCGAGACGTTCGTAATTGATCCGATCAAAAAACTGTGCCCAAGAAGCTAGAGGATCATCAATAAGAATAATGTCTATTTCTTCTCCGTTGACGTGACTCGAACTCAAGACCACCTGAAAGAGAAAGTCTTAAGTGAGAAGCTTTAACCATTCAGATCACTCCTATTTGTCAGCTTTCCTTCTTCTTCTTTACGCCCGTGTGTAATTTGCAAATAAACATAAGTGTTATGCATATTGTTCAACACCTTGGTGGAGGCTGTATATTCCTTCTCCAAGGTATTCAACACCTTAAAGTTGAACGTCAATCCATGTTAAAAAAAAAGAAGAAGAAAAAGGAACCTTGAAATTAGTATTACAAGGTTCCTTTTTCCTAGTGTTGTCAAATTAAACCTAGTGTCTTAGTGGACTCAACAAGGTTCTCTCTTCTTTTAATACCTTGATTATGCGCTCTTTCTAAGCCTAGGTCATGCTAAAGCACGAATATTATTGCCGATCAATATATACCCTTTTATCTCTAACATCATATTTTCTTATTTGCATGCTCATAGATACCTGTTCCATCGCCCTCAACTTTAATTAGATCCCAAGTTGTAGTTGCTAGCTAGCTAGTTACCATAATATCAACTATTGTGTACCATCGTTGATGCTGTTTCATAGATAAATGAGTGGTGACATTTTTTTTAATTTTAGATATTATAAATTATAAATGACGGTGCCTAATTGTCTAATTTATTTATTACAAGATGTTAACTAAACAATTAGGATATATATATATATACACACAAGACACATAAAGTTTGATACACGTCATTCTGAATTTAGACAGACAAGACTAGGTTATAAAACACAACTCTAATAACTTGGAATTTGGTGTAAAGAGTGACTCTAACTTAAGTTCATTGAACTCCTACATGAACTTAATAATGTTTTCTTTTTCCAAATATAATGACAATAGAATACCAAATATTGGGACTAACGTGCTTGTAATAATTGAACAAACTTAGAAGAAGTGAATTGTTGAAAATGAAGATGAGGAAGGAAGACAGGCCACGTTGAGTTCTAGGAAAATGTGTAGTTGGGATCAACAATATCGTCCACAGAGTTTCCAAATATGCATGAGACACAGTGCTTTGGCATTTCATCCAAAGCTGGAATGATGTGATCTTGATTTGTAGTCGAAAAAAAGGCAATAGATTTAAAAGGCATCTCTTATCCCTTCTTCTGTATGTACCAAGCCAGCACACAAGCATGTGATATTCATATATCAAATGTTTCCAAATCAATTTAGGGGCTGAGTTGAGAATGAGAATGAAAATAAATATTAAAAAAATGAGAATGAATAAAATTATTATAATTATGATGGTTGGTTAAGATGAAGGAATGATTACTGTTAATTTTAATGGTTATTGATTTGTTAAAAATCTTGAGAAATAAAAATTTGTTTTATATTAAATTTTAAATATAATTTAATTAATTATATTTTATACACCCTATTTATAACGATAGAATTTTCAAAATCAAGTATATTATGATATTTTTCCACAATTTTAAAAATTGTAGATTTTTTTAAAATTCTATTTGTATTTGTTACCCTTAAATTAATATTATTTGGTAAGCCTGTAATTTATTATGATTGTTTAAAACTTTAAATTATTATGAGGAATTGTAAATTTAATAATAATAATCACATACTTCTAAATTTATTCACCCTTGATGAATAGTCCAAATAAAGGCATATATAAAATTATTGTATTAGGAGAATAAATCAATAATTTCAGTAGGGGAATGTAGGATTGTCAATAATTGAGTAATAAAAATGTTACCCTTTCAATAATAATTTGATGCCAAACGTAAGATTTTATTCCATTTTCATACATTTTTCTATGTTACCCCAAACAAGCACACTTTTAGCTTAGGAAACTCATTGGTAGGTTTGTACTTCATTCCCACATGGATCGTATCATTAACATGCAAATGAATGCCGTTATAATAATAAGATATAGTATTTGATTTTTAATTCGGTACTAAAATAGTAAATAATTAAGCCTAAGGGAAAAAGTAACAAAGACGAGGCTCTAGATTTGCGGGCTTCTCATGTCTTCACTTTTTCACTTTCAACTTGTCTATTTACATTTCTGCGACCGTCGCCTGATAGATAGATAGATGGGGAGGGCGGGAGGTAATTTATTACGTGTGACGCTTCCTCACCGTACACTCCGACAATGACCAATGAAAAAGGGGAAGAGTGGTCATGTCAAGTCCCATCGTGGTCTTACGTGTCCCACATTTCCTTAACCAATGGCTAGGATTCGTCCTTTCTTTTGCTTTTCGTCTGTTCTTTATGAGATAATATCTGGGTACTGTCCGTAGAATTGAAAAGATTCGGTGATGTCACTTTCCTCACTTTTCTTTCGCGATACTTCCCCAGCACAATCTCATATTAACAAGATTGACCCAGCTGAGCTGGCGTGGCGTTTGAAGAACATCGTATGCAATGATCAGATCAGATCAGATCATTCACGTTTTAAATATATCGCTAAATACCATTATCACATACAAATTGTGTATAAAGTTCAAATACTTTGTTTTTTTGGTTTTTCTTTTGCATAAAAGTCAAATTACTCATGATGAAAGTTATGAAATTTTCTTGTTTTGTATGTCTTTTGACAAACAAGATTTTCCTTTTTGATGGCTTTCCAAAAAGTAAATTTTGACACAAAAGACTTGTATATGAATTCCTTTACGTATTCAAGATGCTATTGTTCAATATATAAATAACAAAAAGAGGTAGATAGCTATCCATTTGAATGTGTGTTTAGGCTCTGGCGGGGAAATGATAGGCCTAATGGTATTAATTAAGTGTTTGATTGAATGAATTTATATTGGTAGAGTTTTTGATAATAAAACTCTTTTTAAAAGAGATTTTTTAAAAATTTAGTTTACTGTTTAGCTGTCAATTAAAAAATATTTAAAGAAAATGTCTATTTCTTTAACATACATACGTGGTATAAATTTAATCTTTAAGGTTCCTATAATTTTGTAACTTGTAAACTAAACTCTTTTTTGTATTGTGCACTCAAAAACCATAAGGCATTCAATATGAATAGTCTTTAGAAACTAGACAGTAGAACCAAATGCTTCGGCTTTTATAATAGCAATAACTATTATATAGAAGCATTTGATTGTACTAACTATTATGAAAATTTTATGACTTCAACTATTGGGATGCATAAAACTTGTGTCTTTTTCCTTTTGGGGCTTGAGTCTATTAATCTTGACAAAGGTTAGGTTTAATATGTGTTTATAAGTTCTTATACATATTAAGCTAGCAAGCAGAAAAGTTTGTGTCTACATATCAACGAGTGATACTGTGTAAAAAGTTTGTGTATGTGTACATGTGAACAAGTGATATGTATATCTTGTGTAAAAAGAAAAAAGAGGGAGTACTGGCGAAATGTTCTTGTGGATGGCCCCCTACATGGATGTGATACTTCACCAATTTGAATGAGATGGACCCCTTGTTTCTTAACTAAGAGTAGTATACATTTTCGCAGTGGGGTATTCTCAAGTTGGACAAGAGCTGTAGGACCTAAAAACCCTTTGGATCTCACTTATTATCACCTTTATTTCTTCAACTCCATGCCGTCCCATTCTGTTAGTTTCTCTTCTGAATTCTGGTAAAGGAAAAAAAGACTCACTATCTCTTATATTGAACCATATAAGCTGCTTGGAAGACAGACTGATGAACTCTACACGATGCCACCGATCGAATTACAACTTTAATTGATCGAAAGCCAACAAAATCTCATCGAGGAAGATGAGCAGGGAAAGGCTGATGGTCCTATACCTTCAGAACGGTACGTGTTAGGACTCCGGGGGATGGCCCATAACGAAAGTACATGACAGTCATGCTCACTCCTAAGTCCTACCACCCCCTCCGCTCCATCTGCACAGCACCTTCAATCATTTAATGTGAAAACTGAAAACACATTTCTTTCTCAGAGAATTTGGTAAGAAATAGTAACCTTTTTACTGGCAAAGACTTTCCCAGTGGAACACAAAATTTAAAACTAAAAATAATAATAATAAGAAGAAGATGATAAAGACATTCTTAGAAAGAGGATAGCTGAGTAAATCTTCCTAACTTTGAGGGTAATATGTCCCCCTTCCTGAATTGTCTGAAATGAACATGAAAAAGTCACAGTTAAAGCGAAGAAAAAACATCAAACAATTACTCACTGTGTCCCTCTCTGACAAATATCTGACACACTTCTCTTTCTCTCTCTATCTCTAGACATAGAAACACTCGCTCCTGGGTATATATAAATTAGACAGCCAAAAGTAATGGTGCTTCTGTATTCATTGATTGAGCCATATGAAAAGGAGATTGGGAGAGTTAAAAAGTAGTGGACGTGACACTGTAGTTTCAGTACCTATCACCACCACCAAAAACACTGTTTTCATTACTGGAAGCAACCGCCCAAGCGAAAAAAATCCTTTCGGTATAAAACAAATGTGTCTTTATGTAGCTGTGATTACTTATTTATCGGTTGAGATCTTAGTACGTGCTTAAAGTTGTTGACTTTGCATGTCCGTGTACCTTCAATGCGCTCTGAGAATGATTTGTACCTGTCAGCTGGCTTACAAGTTCTGTTTTTTTAAGGTTTCTGGTGTAATATGATCTGGGTTTTTGAGGAGATTGATGGTGAAGCGGTATTTGGTGACTCCTGAGTGAGATCTAGTGTTGGCTTGTGCATTCAGCTTCTGGGTTTTCTGTTACGGGCTTGCTTGCTTGAGTTTTGTGGTGAAGTAATCAACTAAAGTCTGGTTTACTTTGTTGAGAGCTAAAAGCTGAGTGGTTCTTAGTTTCGCAGCAAAAATGCGGGATTTCACTTAGTGATATGTCGCATGAGTGTTTTGAGGCTGATTATTGAAGAACTTTGGGGGTTGTGGGCGAAGAGGATAGCAACCGGATGAGGCTGAAATCGATCGTGTTTTGTAGCAAAACCGGCTTCGGTTGAAAATTCAAGAAGTGGGTTTCTTGTGGGTTCTCTATGGTATTAGCTTTGCGGTGACGTTTCATTGGATGCGATCTCTTTCTCTTGTGATTGGTGAATAGTTGAAAATTTTGAATCCTGTTGGACTTTGAAGGGGAAGGACAAAGATTGAGGCATGGTATTGTGTAGAGAGCAGGGGGTGAGTGGAAGAACTGTTGAGTGGTTTTGTTGGTGATCTGGTATTTAATTTATACGGTTAAGGGTGGTTTTGGATCATCCGGTGGTGGGTATAATATCGATTGAAGATTTTCTTAGTCTTGTGTTAGAATGAGGCTCTCTTCAGCTGGTTTTAGTCCACAAACCCAGGAAGGTGTGTATTAGCTTGCTTGCAGATCTCTGGACTTCATTACTTTTGGTGTGCTTCTCTAATACACGCTCAAACTCACACTCACACACTCGCTGACCTTTGCACGGACACATATTGTTCGTCTCTTTCTTAAGGGAATGGACGGTGTTTTTGGTGAATTGACAGTAAAGATTATACAGAAATGAACGACAGAAATCGAGATCTTGAAATGCATGACTGGCAGATGATTTTTATGTCTAATTATGCTTTTCAATTTCTGACATCTTTTTGTTTACTTCTGAATTTTAGGTAATCTTTAGAGAGCTTAATTGGTAGACAACTTTCCCTTTTTTTGATTTGGCTTTTTCTCGGCTTACTTAGTGATCAAGCTGACAAATTCCGGAGTTTGATAATTTCCTTTTGAATTAAAAGAACATCTTAGCGTCAATTATCAAGCACTTTGGACCAAATTTTGTTCTTCATGTGATCTTTACTCTGCCTTTAATGAAATCTCCAGGCGAGAAGAGGGTGTTGAATTCCGAACTTTGGCATGCATGTGCTGGTCCACTTGTTTCTCTACCTGCAGTTGGGAGCCGCGTCGTTTATTTCCCTCAAGGTCACAGTGAGCAGGTTAGTATTATGTTCGACATAGCCTGCTTTGCTGTATTATGAAGGTTGCTTTTGATTTGCAAGTGTATCTCTTAATTTTCTTTGCACGACCTCTTTAATTTTTTCCCCCATACAATTTTCTTGTTGATCATTGTCTCTGAATTTTGAAATGACTGTTTTTCGTGTGTGTGTGTGTGTGTATGTTTGTGTTCTTCGTTTCCTTCATTCCACTTCTCATTTTAATCCATCTTCATCTTTGTCGGTGGTTATCTTACTGTTATTTCAACCCTATATCTGTGCTGATGTATGCAGGTTGCTGCTTCAACTAATAGGGAAGTCGATGCCCATATTCCAAACTATCCTAGTTTACCCCCACAACTTATCTGCCAGCTTCACAATGTAACCATGCATGTAAGAATTGATTGGTTGTTTCCAGATCTACATTTTCCTTTCGCTTCCTACGGTAAGGCTTATTATTCATCTCAATTTCAGGCAGATGTTGAAACAGATGAAGTATATGCGCAGATGACTTTGCAGCCATTGAGTCCGGTATATGTCTGTCTTTTCTGATTCTGTTCATAGAAACTTGTCTAGATGTCATCACATGTTAAAATGACTCCATCGTGCAGCAAGAGCAAAAGGACGCATATCTTCCAGCAGAATTGGGCACCCCTAGCAAGCAGCCAACCAATTACTTCTGTAAAACTTTGACTGCAAGTGACACAAGTACTCATGGAGGATTTTCTGTCCCCCGCCGGGCAGCTGAAAAAGTGTTTCCTCCATTGGTAAATGTTCTATATATCTAAGTGACATTTCGACATTTCTTTGGTTATTGTCTTGTGGGTAATTTCTAATGTTTCCTATTCAATTTCAGGACTTCTCCCAGCAACCTCCTGCTCAAGAGTTAATTGCTAGAGACTTGCATGATAATGAATGGAAATTTAGACATATTTTTCGTGGTGAGTTGTATTTTCATTTTAGAATTTAATAGACATATGGGTAGTTGAAGAATGTTGGCTTATAAAAAAATGAATTCCAAGATAGGGACTAACAAGTCAAATACCTAATTGGACCTTTTTTTTTGATCGTGGTTATTACTGACATCCATTTACTATCTATTCTTGTGCTGGGTTTTCTTTTCATTTCCAACTTTTACACAGAATTTATAATGCACTTATTTGTTAACTTCATTTACATTTCTATGATATGCCTTTGTTATTGAGAATTTCTTGTCATCAATACCGGTTTGTTTGCATCCATTTGACACTGGAGAGGTTCATGTCTCACATAACTGAAGTGGTAGAAATCAAGTTAGCAACTGTCCAACTGTAAAGTAGACTTTAAACTATAAAGCGAACAGTGAAGTTAAGCTTCCTGGTTAGATCGCTGGGGTTGATTATCATTTTCATGATATATTATTCAATGAGGTCTAGAAGATAAAGTGTTTGTCCATCAAGTGTTAAACTCTCATCAGTTAATGAATTTTCTTCATCCAGGGCAGCCAAAGAGACACCTTCTTACAACAGGGTGGAGTGTTTTTGTGAGTGCGAAAAGACTTGTCGCCGGTGATTCTGTGCTTTTTATATGGTGGGTTTGCTGATAACTTACCTGGCCTATGTTTTTTCTCCTCTTAAACTTTTTCCTTTGCATCTCCACAAAAGTAAAATTTTTTAGTAATTTATGCTCTATTTACCTGTGTGGTGTCTTGCATAAGTGCAAAAGTGAGTGGCTGAAGGAGTAAATGTCAGTACCATTGAGTACGATTGATATCAAAATGGGTTTTCTCCTACCTTCTAAAGAGAACCTATATATTGCATGTTTGACATTTTTCTGGTGCATGGATGAAGTCTCAGACCTGTGCGTGCCTAATTACAAAATATTAGTGTTTAGAACTTCCAGACATGATTTATTATGAACAACAACATTTTGTCTATAAGCTGACAGATGCTGTTGTGATGATAGGAATGAAAAAAATCAATTGCTTCTTGGAATCCGGCGTGCAAACCGCCCTCAAACTGTGATGCCTTCATCAGTGCTGTCAAGTGATAGCATGCACTTGGGGCTTCTTGCTGCAGCAGCCCATGCTGCTGCGACAAACAGTCGTTTCACCATATTTTATAATCCAAGGTATATATTTAAGAGTTTACTTGTAGTAGAGTTCTGTAACCATTCTCTGTAAATTTTCATCGTCTCTTCCTCAGGGCTAGTCCATCAGAATTTGTAATACCATTGGCCAAGTATGTGAAAGCAGTCTATCATACTCGGGTGTCTGTTGGGATGCGCTTTAGAATGCTGTTTGAAACAGAAGAATCCAGTGTTCGTCGGTCAGTTCTATACATCCTGCTTAGATTATTATAACCCTCCTTTCTGTTCTGGGCTTGTTATGCTTCCATCTATGTCCTATGTAAACATTTGCTTGCTATATAATGACACTGTGGGTAACATTTTCCTTTGTTCTTTTCTTCTTTTATCACGCTTCATATTCTTTGGGATAAATGCTTTTCTGTTGTTTGAACTTAGATTTCTGACAACCTATTTGCATCCAGCTACATGGGTACAATAACTGGCATAAGCGACTTAGATCCTGCTAGGTGGCCAAATTCCCATTGGCGCTCAGTTAAGGTGAGTTGAAGAAAATAGTGGTGTCATCTTTTGCTGCACAAATGTAAGATTATTCATCTTTTGTACATCTTAGGCTCTAGTTTAACCACTTATAACATGTGATGCACAGGTTGGCTGGGATGAATCTACGGCTGGGGAGAGGCAACCAAGAGTTTCCCTATGGGAAATTGAACCACTAACAACATTCCCAATGTATCCTTCCCCATTTCCTCTGAGGCTTAAACGTCCATGGCCATTACCCTCTTTTCATGGTATGTTTGTCATGGACTACTATGAGAGCTTTCATGAATCTTGTTGCTTCGAGATCTTGTTCTGGTTTCAGATCTGTTTCTTAAATACGTGATTGGAAAGAACAGGACGGATAGCTTCTGTTTCTTCTTCTTTTTTCTTTTTTTTGATTCTGGAGGCATTTTCCTCTAACCTCTACATTGTGTTTCTTTTATATTCAGGTATAAAGGATGATGATCTGGGAATGAATTCTCCCCTTATGTGGCTTGGAGGAGATGGAGATCGAGGTCTTCAATCTATGAGCTTTCAGGGATTTGGAATCTCACCATGGATGCAGCAAAGAGTTGATACTACAATGCTTGGTTTACAGCCTGATGTCTACCAAGCTATGGCTACTGCTGCACTTCAAGAGATGAGGGCTGTAGATCCTTCAAAGCCTTTAGGGCCATCCATGTTGCATTTTCAACAACTCCAAACTCACCCTGGCAGGACAGCTACATTAGTGCAACCTCAGATGTTGCAGCAGTCTCAGCCTCAACAAGCCTTTCTTTCAGGTGTTCAAGAAAACCAACATCAGTCCCAGTCTGTGTCCCAGTCTCAGTCCCAGTCCCAGGTTCAGACACAGCCACATCTGATTCAGCAACAACTGCAGCATCAGATGACTGTTAGTAATCAGCATCAGCAGCAGCATTCGCTGTCACAACAGCAACTGGTTGATCAACAGATTCCTGGTGTTGTCTCTGCCATACGACAATTCGCTCCAGCTTCTCAATCACAGTCATCACCGATGCAAGCCATTTCTTCACTGTGCCACCAGCAGAGCTTTTCTGACTCAAGCGGGAATCCTGTGACTACCCCTATTGTGTCTCCCCTTCAAAGTCTCTTGGGTACATTTCCCCAGGATGACTCAGCACATCTACTCAACCTGCATAGAAGCAACCCCTTGATAACTCCCTCAGGGTGGCCATCCAAGCGAGCTGCCATTGAACCTCTTATTTCTTTTGCATCTCCCCAATGTGCTCTACCACAAGTAGAACAGTTGGTTTCACCGCAGACAAATATATCACACAACAGTATTTCATTGCCACCATTCCCTGGCAGGGAGTGTTCTATAGATCAAGAAGGTGGCAGTGATCCACAAAGCCATCTTCTGTTTGGTGTGAATATAGAACCGTCGTCTCTTTTACTGCAGAGTGGAATTCCAAGCCTTAGAGGAGTTGGTAGTGACAATAATTCCACGAACATACCCTTCTCATCCTGTAATTACATGGGCACTACGGGCACGGATTATTCTATTAATCCAGCAGCTACACCTTCTAGTTGCATCGATGAATCAGGTTTCTTACAGTCCTCAGAAAATGCAGGCCAAGTAAATGAACCAAATAGAACCTTTGTGAAGGTAAATTACCCCTTTGAGAGTCAGATTACTGTTAAAATCTGCAGTAATGCTTCTTTGTGGTTTTAGTCTAAGCAATGGTAAATGGAAATTTTAAGGTTTTGACGGTAGAATTATTTACAGGTACATAAGTTCGGGTCCTTCGGCAGGTCTTTGGATATAACCAAATTCAGCAGCTACAATGAGTTACGTGGTGAGCTTGCACGGATGTTTGGTCTTGAAGGCCAGTTGGAGGACCCTCTGAGATCAGGCTGGCAGCTTGTATTTGTTGACAGGGAGAATGATGTGCTTCTCCTTGGTGATGACCCCTGGCAGTAAGCTTCCATCTTATGTAGCTCTTGTTTTTTACGCACTTTTAAAGTTTCTTTGTCCATTATTCTCCTGATGTATAGTGATACTTGATTAACAGTAGTTATTGTAAAACAAATTTCTTGAACAATTCTTGATTAGCTCACTGCTTATCATCTGATATGCTTCGATGCCAGGGAATTTGTGAACAGTGTGTGGTGTATCAAAATACTCTCGCCACAGGAAGTGCAACAAATGGGCAAACAACGGGTAGAGCTTCTGAATTC
Source organism: Erythroxylum foetidum (assembly GCA_026546835.1). NCBI lineage: Eukaryota > Viridiplantae > Streptophyta > Magnoliopsida > Malpighiales > Erythroxylaceae > Erythroxylum > Erythroxylum foetidum. The sequence continues at coordinate 39,139,810 of JANZLF010000002.1, forward strand.
TATCCCAGTTCAGAGGCTCCCAAATGGCAACTGTGATGACTTCGCAAACCGGCAGGAGTCAAGAAATTTGAGCACCTCTGTAGCATCTGTGGGGTCTTTGGAATACTGAAACAGTTTAACCAGTTAAGATACCACCCAATTCCTGTAATATTAGGGTCTCTTCAAACCCGTCCAGAAGTGGGAAGTCCTACCTAATCCTAGTTTTTAAGTCTTATATGTAAGCTTATTACTGTAATTAGAAGATACCCTTTTTTGTTCCCTTGTTTTTATGGTACCGAATATACACAGTTCGTAACTAGTAGGCCACCGATATTTTATGATAGTACGCATTCTGTTTCAGTTGTTTCGCGGTCAAATTTACGATGAGCTAAAGGTTGCTGTGGCCTGTGGTTGAGCATGACATAAGTTTGCCATAATTTGACGTTTTATGGGTTGTTGTGACATGACATACTGGGTTTAGACAATCATTACTGTGCTGTAGGTTCCAGTCTCATGTGACGGGTCCTTGTACGATAAGGAGGGGGTTGAAAGCAACTCTTTCTATGCTTGCATTAATGCAATAATGGCCTCTGCGTTGTTAGGTTCGTGGTTGTGGAAATTATTATAGCCCTGAAAAAGCCATCTTTGGTTTCCAATTTGGGTAGACCTGAAAGCACGTAGAGTCAGTCAGTACCTGCTATAGGCTGTGTAAGCTTGGGCTAGTCTTTCCAAGTCATAGTAAAGGTTCTTCCTTTGCCCTACACCTGTCCAATCAGTCCAATATTTCATATGAAAACCGGAAATGTCTTGTCAAGCGTGGGTGAATTTGGTTGAGTTCAGTGGGAGTTGATATGGCACGTGAGGCACGGGCTTTTCAACAGTGGCAGTACATTGTAGTGGTTTAATAGGAAGCTACAACCATTGAAAGTGAAAGAGGAGAAGATTTTCAGACGTACTTTTGAAAGTGAGAGAGGATAAAGATTTAGTCAGAGATAGAGTCACTGTATAAAGTTAAGATATGACTTGAAAGTTTTTATGTTTTGGTTAAGGATTATTTGAGAGGAGTGGAATGGTGACAAGGCAGGGCACTATATCAAACAATTCCAAAAGACTATTTTCAAGTGGGAGGAAGAAAAGCTCAAAACTTTTCTTTGACCTCTAGTCTCGTGCACGGCACCGTCAAGCACAAATGATGGCCGCATGGGTGTCTGTATATGCCCTACTTGCTTTTCTTCCATCGGGTCCAGGCAGGTCATTGGTTTAAATCATCAACCTTAGGCATATGTTGGAGTGAGTGACTCTAGCTGCATATGCTTGAAAGAGTCAAGCTTTAGTTAGATAATGAACTATTCTTCATGCTGTTTTTTAGGAAGTTTTTCAATCCATCTTGTAGCAGATTTTTCGGCAACTTGGTTATATTTCTACTGTATAAATAACTGATGCTGAGATGAATAAAAGATATCACTTTTCTCTTTTATGTTTGTTCTTTGATCTGCTCAAAACCGTCAAGTGGTATCATATCTAATTAATCTTAAGAGATAGCCGAGATTCACCAATAAAAACACAAAACTCATAAACACATACAACCACCAAATAACCTACAAATGGATACGATGGAATCATAAACTTCTTTCACTGCCATTTCACCACCAGTATTTGATGGAATTAATTGTCAAATGTTTGTTGGAAAATTCCTTAGACTTGTAGATTATTACGAAATAAATGGTGAATTTGACTAAGTCTTAGGCAAATTTGATTATGATATTTAGTGCTTGATATTAGGAATCAATTTAGAGATATTCTTGTGATAGTTAGCAAATAAATAAAATTTTCTGTTACATTTAAACTTTATATAATGAGCTTTATTGTTGTCAATAAACGAGTGTGTTCTATAAAAAAACATCTTCTTTTTCATTCACTTCTATTAACGTATTATGCTTGAGCTTTAGAAAAACAACATAGTATCGGAACATTTGTCTTGAGGGACTTGTGAGACGAGCGAAACGAAAACACAAATCTGATTTATAACCCAACATTACAACAAGAATTATAACTATCTTCATGTAATGGAGATTGAAACACAACTGCCCCAAGATGTACCAACAATTTTTGATGGTGAAAATTATCATGTTTGGGCTGTTCGAATGAAAGCTCATCTTGATGCTATAGATGTTTGTGAAGCTGTGGAAGAAGACTATGAAGTGCCTCCATTTCTAACAAATCCTATAATGACTAAAATGAAGATGCATAAAGAAAGGAAAAATAAGAAGCCCAAAGTCAAAGCCTGCATGTTTTCTACTATTTCAAATAAATATTCACAAGAATTATAAATCTAGAGTCGGAAAAGGATATCTGAGATTACCTCAAAAAGGAATACCAAGACAATGAAAGAACAAAGAGCATGCAAGTGCTCAACTTGATCAGAAAATTTGAAATGCTAAAGATGACAGAGTCAGAAATCATTAAAGAATACTCTGACAAGTTGCTCGACATAGTAAACAAAGTGAGCTTATTAGGTAAGAATTTTTCTTAAGAATTAATAGTGCAAAAATTCTTGTAACCTTACCTGAAAAATATAAATCTTAAATTTCTGCATTGGAAGAAGCTAAAAATCTATCAAGCATGTCTTTTGTAGAATTAGTAAATGCACTACAGGCATAGGAACAAAGGAGGATGGTGAGAGAAGAAGGAACCATTAAAGGTGCTTTGCTAGCAAAAGAAAAAAAATTCAGGAAGAGACAAAAATAAGAATTTCAATAAGATCGACAACAACAACAACAGAAACAATGATGATTAATTTCCACTTTGCCCAAATTGCAAAAAAAACAAATCTCCCACAAAGAAAATATTGGTAAAGGCCTGGTATCAAATGCAGAAAATGTAGACAAATTGGACATATTGAGAAGATTTGCAAGTCACGAAATGAAGAGGTAAAAGCATCAACTGACCAACATCAAGAGTATGAATTATTTTGACATTAAAGTTCTGCAACTCCTAAGGCAAGGAGGAGTTTGTTGGAAAATTCCTCAGGCTTGCAGATTATTATGAAATAAATAGTCAAACTGATCAGGTCTTAGGCAAATTTGATTAAGATATTTAGTAATTGATTTTAGGAATCAGTTTAGAAATATTCTTATGATAGTTAACAAATAAATAAGATTTTTTTGTTACATTTCAGCTCTATATAATAAGCTTTGTTGTTGTCAATAAAGGAGTGTTCAACAAAAAAACATCTTTTTCCTTCACTTCTGTTCACGTATTATGCTTCAGCTTTAGAAAAACAACAGTGAGCTACCAAAATGGAAGCACATCTTGTTGCCAATGATTTATGAGAAGTTGTTGAAGATGACTATGAAGTTCCTCCTTTGCCAAACAATCCTACAATTTCCCAAATGGAAAATCACAAAGAAAGAAGGCTACGAAAGTCCAAAGATAGATCAGTTTTGTTCACTACTGTATCTTCTGTTATTTAGGACAAAATAATGATAATGAAAACAACGTACGAAATCTAAAATTGTTTGAAGCAAGAGTATAACAGAAGTAAGAGGATTAAAGGAATGCAAGCTTTGAATCTAGTTCGAGAATTTGAGATGTAGAGGATGAAAGATTCAGAAACAATCAAAGACTACGCAGACAAGCTTCTCAACATTGCAAATAAAATAAAGCTTCCTGGTAGTGATTTATCTAATGCTAGAATTGTTCAAAAAAATCTTGTAATAATTCTTGAAAATTTTGAATCCACAATCACTTCCTTAGAAAACTCAAGAGTTTTATTAAGCATCACCTTGGCAGAATTATTGAATGCACTTCAGGCTCAAGAATAAAGAAGGCTTATAACACAAGAAGGTTATGTTGTAAGAGCATTGCTAACAAAATCTCATAATAATAATGATGGTAGCAAGAAAAAGAAAAAGAAGAACAAGTTAGGGAATTTCAGCAACAACAATGACAAGAAAACTTCTCAGAATTTTCCATCATGTCCTTCCTTTAAGAAAAAAATCATCCACAGATGAAGTGTTCGTGGAGACCATATGTGAAATGTAATAAATGTGAACAATTAGGACATGTGGAGAAGATATGTAAGTCTTCATAACAACAAGGGAAAGCAAAAGTTGCAGTTGACCAAGTTGATGAAGAAGAGCTTTTTATAGTATCATGTGTTGCTACCTCAAGCTCAACGAAAAGTTGGCTGATTGATAGTGGTTGTATGAACCATGTGACCTTTGATCAAGAATTATTTAGAGATCTTGATACAACTTATAGCACCAAATTCAGAATTGGAAATGGGGAAAAATAGCAGTAAAAGGCAAAGGAATCGTAGCAATTGAAGGCAGTGCAGGTTTGAAACTAATTCTTGATGTTCTATATGTCCCCGAAATTGATCAAAACTTGTTAAGTGTTGTTCAGTTATTGGAGAAAGGCTATAAAGTTTTTTTTGAAGACAAAGCAGTATGATTAAAGATACAGATGGCAAAGAATTGTTTAGAGTTCCAATGAAAGGCAAAAGCTTTGCTTTGAATTTAATTTAAGAAGAGAAAATTGTTGTGCACAAGGTTGAAGACAATACAATGCTCTGGCATAAAAGGAAGGGGCATTTTCATCATGGTGCTTTGCTTTATTTGAAGAAAAATGATCTTGTGCAAAGGCTGCTTGAATTGGAAGAGGAATTACTTGAATGTGCTATTTCTCAATACGACAAACAAATAAGGTTGCCTTTTCCAAAAGGCAAATCTTGGAGAGAAACAAATAAGCTGCAATTGGAATATACAAACGTCGGAGATGACAGTAAGTACTATATTACTTTCATTGACGATTATACAAGAATGTGCTAGATTTATTTTATAAAAAACAAAGATGAGGTTGTTAACATCTTTTATAAGTTCAAAACTTGGGTGGAAACTCAAAGTGGCGAAAATTTGCAGATATTAAGGTCAGATAATGGAACTGAATATACAAAAAAAATTTAGCAAGTTCTATGAAGATGCAATAATTGAACATCAATTGATAACACCTTACACCCCACAACAAAATGGGGTTATTGAGCGGAAAAATAAAACAATTATGGAGATGACAAGATGCTTGCTTTGTGACAAAAATCTTCCAAAAAACTTCTAGGCAGAGGGAGCAAATACAACAGTATTTTTGCTGAACATATTACCATTAAAAGCTCTTAAAAAAAGACTCATGTTGAAGCTTGGTATGGTTTCAAACCAAAAACTTAAAATTTTTGGTTGCTTGTGTATCTCTTACATTCCTAAGGTCAAGAGAGACAAACTTGATAAAAACGCAGAACCATGCATCTTTGTAGGCTACAGTTCAACATCTAAAGCTTAAAGAATTTTCTTGCATCAAAGTAACAAAGTTATTGTTAGTGGAGGTGGAATTCTTTGAGGTGGAAAATTGAAGAAAGGAAAGTAAGTAGCAGCTTGAGGTTCAGAAGAAAAGTGAGGATGATGTTGTGCGGAAACGTTAATAAATTCGGAGTAAAAATAAACAGCAACAAGAAAACACCAAGATTTTTATACTGGTTCGGCAATGCCTACGTCCAGTTTGGAGACTGCTGAGTATTTCACTATAACAATGAGAGCATACAATAGTGTTTATCACTCAATTTTCAAGAGACCCAAAATAACCCAA
>JANZLF010000002.1:39145525-39158902 GCA_026546835.1 Erythroxylum foetidum
TGCCTGTGTTATTTATTTCTTGCTGCTTAATTTCGTGTATTGGTGAGTTTGTTGGCTGCTGTTTTTCTTTTGGATTGGCTGTGATTGTTCACACAGGGAAAGGTTTATTGATTCTGGTTTGTTGCCGCTGCGTGACCGACACCTCCTTTCCCAACACAAAGAAGCTGCAATTGATCCAAAATAGATAGTTGCAATGAAGGAAGAGCTCATTATGATTGAAAAAAAAATCGAACATGGGATTTGGTAAACAAACCTGAAGATAAGAAATCCATAGGAGTCAAGTGGGTTTATAGAACCAAGTTGAATTCTAATGGTTCTATAAACAAATATAAGGCAAAGGAGGAGCTCAATATGATTGAAAAAAAATCGAACATGGGAGTTGGTAAACAAACCTGAAGTTAAGAAAGCCATAGGAGTCAAGTGGGTTTATAGAACTAAGCTGAATCCTAACGGTTCTATAAACAAATATAAGGCAAGGCTCGTTGTAAAGGGATATGCTTAGATGTTTGGGGTAGACTTTTCAGAAACGTTTGCTCCTATCGCCAGATTCGATACCGTAAGGATGTTACTAGCTCTTACTGCATAAAACGGAAATGGATATTTGGAAGAAGAAATTTTTGTAGAAAAACCTGAAGTATTCATAGTTCAGGGATAAGGGAGAAAGTCTACCTGCTGAAAAAGGCCTTGTACAACTTAAAACAACCTCCAAAGCCTTGGTATAGTAGAATTAATGCACATTTGATAAACTTAGGCTTTGAAAAGAGTCTAAGTGAATTTACTTTGTATGTCAAGAAGGTTGATGATGAAATGCTTGTTGTCTCCTTGTATGTTGATGACTTACTTATAACAAGTTCAAAGGAACTGATTGAAGAGTTTAAAGAAAGAATGAAAGATGATTTTGAAATGACTGATCTTAGAAAAATGTCATTTTTCCTTGGTATGCAGATGCACCAGAATGAAGGTGAAATTTTTGTAGGTCAAACAAAATATGCAAAGGAAATTATAAGAAAATTCAAGATGGAGGATTGCAAGCCAACTGCAACTCCCATGAATCAAAAGGAGAAATTCAGCAAAGAAAATGAAGCTGAAAAAGTTGATGAAAAGATGTACAAAAGCTTAATAGGCTATTTGATATATTTAACTACAACCAGGCCAGACATTATACATGCATTAGGTTTGCTGTCAAGATACATGCATTATGCTAGTGAGATTCATTTTCAAGAAGCCAAAAGAATTCTCAGATATGTCAAGGGTACGGTCAGCTATGGAGTGAAGTTCAAACAAGTTAAAATTTCAGTATTTATGGCTATTCCGATAGTGATTGGGCTAGGAGTGCTGATGACATGAGAAGCACTTCAGGTAACTGTTTTAGTTTTGGTTCTTAAATTTTTTCTTAGCGTTCAAAGAAGCAAGAAGTTGTAGCACAATCTACAGCAGAAGCTGAATATATAGCAGCCGTATCAGCTGCAAATCAAGCACTTTAGCTCAGAAAAATCATGGCTGATTTAGACATGGAGCAGAAGGAGAGTACACAGGTTTTTGCTGATAATCAAGGTGCAATTTCAATTGGTAAAACTGTTGTGTTTCATGGGGAAACAAAACATTTCAACATAAAGTTTTATTTTCTAAGAGAGATGCAAAAGGGAGGCGAGGTATAGCTGATCTATTGCAAGACAGAAGATCAACTTGCTGATTTTCTAACAAAATCACTTCCTAAACCAAGATTTGAATTTCGTAGACAAAAAATCGATGTATGCAGTCTTTGAGTCAAGGAGGAGATTGTTGGAGTGACTCCAGCTGCACATGCTTGAAAGAGTCAAGCTTTAGTTAGATAATGAACTATTCTTCATGCTGTTTTTTAGGAAGTTTTTTGTTCCATCTTGTAGCAGATTTTTCGGCAATTTGGTTATATTTCTACTGTATAAATAACTGATGTTGAGATCAATAAAAGATATTAGTTTTCCTTTCATATTTTTTCTTCATTCTGCTCAAAACCAACAGCACAGCTACGACCCTGAGCTGCTAAAAAAACAGATGATTTGTAGCTGAGGGTCCCAAGCTAAAGCTTGGCTTCAACAACGGAAGCGTGATTCGTGCGAACGACAATGAGAAAAAGAACAAAGTATGCACACAAAAAAAGAGTTTGATACAGAAAAAGTGAAAAAGTATAGGAATTTAAACCCTTCGTAATCATTCTTCCAGGTCTGAATTCAAATAGGAAGTAAGAAATTAGTGTTGAGGTTATCAATCACTTCCACCCATCCAACTTCAGTACTTGCCTTATCTTTTGGGCATTCATAAGTCAAGTTAGGTACATATAGTCTTTCTTGTTTTCCTTTAATCAAATAATCTTAGTGTATATAGCCCCAGTCTGCTCAGCTTTCTTGAAAAAGGTACAAAGCCAACAGCTTCAAACGATGGGCCATTAGTACAATTAGATGAATCTGTAGTTGTTGAAGCTGACACATCGCCTAATAAGCAACTTCATCTCATGATACAAAAAAGTTGCAATGAGAATGTTGAATTTACAAAATTTAGGTCTTTGTATCCGTATAAGACAAAGAAATTTTTTGACGAAGTGATAGGCTTCAGATCTGGATCACTGAGGACTTGAGCTGAAATGCTTTTGGGTTGCGGTTCCTAATGGATCTGCATGATTCCTCGTCCCTAAAAGTCTTTAAGCTTATCAAGTAGTGTCGGAGGTTGTCTCCAATGTAGGATATCCGATGATAAAGTTAGGTGTAGGTTTGAGGTATATTATGTAATAATTGACGAGACATATTCTTCTTGAGACTCACGTAATTGAAAATTTGCAGCTTATTCACATCACTCAAGATCCCCAATTTACTTCCCAGGCTTGGAGCTTTTGCCCAAATTCTGACGGGAGGCCTCGGAATGCAGAAGGTTCAAGATTTTCTTGCCAACTCTTTTGGGGTCGTATCATGTTTTAACGTGATGTTAGATAAATTTCAAGTGGTTCATTACATGAAGTTAGAAGTAATTTCACAGACCTTGATTTATACTCATTCAACTACAGTTTGGTCTCGTGTGAGAAGATTGATAACATTGAAAATGATCCACCAGCTTTCACATAATAGCTTACAAACTGAGATCACTCAGCTGAAGACAAGATTGAGCTTACATTACATACACAGCAAAATACTCCCTGGATCTGACGCGAATGGAAACGCAAGTCAAGGGACACCGATTCGACTCAACGAGAGGCTGAGGGTCTTCATGATAACCAACCACAGCACATGTAATGGTGTGTTGGCATTCGTCCATTTTGACGAATAAACTCTGCCTGGGCTGCAGTTCTTTCTGCATCTCGGTTTTTTCTGGCTTCAGCTGCTGCTCTTTTTTCATCTGATTTTTGTCGTGTTAAGGCAATCTTCTTTACCATTCTGGCTTGAGCCTGAGCTCGCATCTGTTCCACTTGGGCCTGAGGAGAGAAAGATTCTAGTTATATATGGTCAATTTTGCTCATAAACTGCAGTCTCAGCAATCCTTCACAAGTAACTTCTTCTTGTAAAGCAAAGGCTTAAGAGAAATCGCATACAGGTTTTAAGAACCACAGAAGTTTGCTTAGTGTTACAATCATTACTTAGCAGGTTTTTATCTTAATCAGCAGCCACCGAGATTGTCAATTTTATAAACTCTGGGACTTTATGCAGCTAATGTCTCAGTTTTTGCCCGCAGAAAGCGTATAAAATCACCACCAAAATGAAAATAAGTACCTCTACTCTCCTCATCTCGGCTTCTAGCTTAGCCTTTTGCTGACTTTCCCATGCTTGGATTTTAATTTCTTCGCGCTTATATCTGAAAAATATTACACCACTCAGCAAATTAAATTACGTCGAGAACATCTTAAGATAGCAATTTAAAATAACATGCTTGATACAGAATCTACATTTTGAGTGCAAGAGTATGGAAAAACCTTGCCATGTGTTTGGACTTTTCAGCACCCTCCCATGCGGCAGCACGTTTTTCAAACTCAACTCTCTCAAACTTCTCAACATCATTAGCTACAACAGATGTGTTCTTATCCCGATCATCTTTACTGGCCCAAGCAGCAATATTCATCTTCCCAAGCTGGACTCCAAGGGCTACAATCTCTCTCCTTGTCTTTAATTTCAACTCTTGCTCAGTCAAATCCTTTCTGACATTCTCAGAGCCACCTTTTGAATGATTGTTCATATTGTGCTCCACAGGAGTTGATGCCGGTGCCCCTCTTCGGGGAGTCGATGGAACAGAAGAAGTAGGGCTGCGGAGGGGAGTTGTTGCGTCAACAGGTGTAGCAGTCCTCGAAGGTTCTTGACTAGGAACAGGGGTCATTTCTGTTCCCATGTCTCTCATACATACTGATCTTAAGACAGGAGCAACTGCAAGGTCATAATATTAAATCATCAGCTTCAATATAAAAAAATTGTATAATGCAAATACTCCAATATGTGGTGCAACTTTAGATAGTTATATCAAAATTGCATGAAGTTACTGAACCCAAATCAAATCTGTTAACATCATATCGAAGGACAGCTATCAAATCTATATTGTATCTAAACTGTATTGGAGCAGGTAATAGAATGAAGAGTTTGGGGGAGTATACATTTTGTCCCAACAGATGGAACTCTATCGGAATGTTTGGACTGTAAGGTACAATCCCACAAAGCATTCGCGCTATTCTTGCATGTTGAGAGTTTAAGGGTGGATGACCCCATATACCAAGGATATCTTGGTGAGGTACATCACCTATATATCACGAATTCTACTTTTAACATTGCTTTTGATAATCTTCCATATCAAAAACAATACTGTAGCAAAATCTATTTCATTACACAAATTATTTCAAGCTTCTTTTCCCATCTTCCTGGTTTAATTGGTTTTTCCTGGGTAATCTATCCCAGGTTAACTCCTTGAAATGCACATATTACATTCAAAATGAAAAGAAAAAGGAAAAGAAAACAGAAAACAGAAGCTTCCATGAGGAAATTTACCTGTTGTATCCTCGGATGAACCTTTTGTACAAGATAATTCTCTTAAATTATCTTCCTTCAAATCTTTACTCTGAGTGCACTGATCTAGTAGTGTATTCCCACCATACGCTAGAGTAGGGATCGAGTGAGACCCAGAGGGAAGAAAAGAGAATTTCTCTAGAGCTGTCTGTGAAGCAGGCTGACAAAAATCTACACGCTTAGTCTCTGCCATCCTGCCAATCGATGAAGTGGGATCATGATATGCCAAGTCTGGAGTAATCCTCACCATGTTTGACACTGGCATCCGATTACCGTGGTTATGCAAAGCATTTTTCTTAGCATAATTAGGCTGTAAATTCTGCCTATTCATTATCCATTTCTCAGCATCATTCCACTTAGATGGCATGGGCCTTGAAAATGATCTTCCGAGCTGATTATGTATTGATCTCTCTTTGTGAAACTCGAAGCTAGATGAACTAGCATTGCTATCATAATCAAGATTCTCATCTTCGAGTGTTCTCACTGGATGAACTGTACTTGAATTACCACCTTCAACTTTTGAGAACTGTTGCATTTTGACTCGCCCCATGTCACCTGTTTCCTTCTGTTTTACCACAGGCTCCTCGGCTACGGTCACCGAAGAAACTTCTGTGCTGGAGGCGGCAACTGAAGAGTACAATTCCATATGCATCCAAAGTTCGGAAAAAAAAGTTAATTATCTACAGTTGGTGCAGCCTAAAATCTAAATAAAAACACAAATCCCATAATAAAAAGAAATGAACTCGCACTGCTAGTCTTGTTATGCAAAATAGTATCACTATCCATCAGTAATTCAAATGCAGTTGAAAGGTCATTATGCACGAACCCTCCTCTTCAAAATCTCCACTTTTAGAGGCTAACAAACTATTCTTGACAAATTCGTTATCCTCAAGCTTGGACGGGGATGTTCTCGCAGAATTACTGTTTGATCCATCTTTTTTTCTGTTGTTATGAGGTCCCATGAGCTTCATCCTGAGCTTGCTGGGAGAAATTATGCCAGTCTGCAAGTGGGTATAACAACATGGAGAAAGTGTATAATTTACAAAAAGAAAAAAGCATCGTAAAACGTTTCATCCATGGCTTCAGAAATAATAATTAAAAAAAAACGTTATGCATGAAAATAAAAACTCATTTAGATCCCAATCAAGAACCAAAAACTTCTGACCAACGATTCCTTTGAACATTCACTGGAGGCATTTCGCTCAATGCTAAATAAAGAAAGAAGGGAAAATCTTCTACAAAATTATAGCTTTTAACACAGGAAACCAAGGGAACCTCGAATTTTCAACTTTTATGGAACAGACAAAAGACACTTGGAAGTAAAAGAACTAACAGAACAGTATTATTAAATACTGAAAGTGGAACACAATTATTGCAGAAACCCTGTTGATTACCAACCCAGAAGGCAATTCAAATCATTTTTAGCAAACCCGGTCTTGCTCACTAGACATAGAAGCAGGACAAAACATACCCAGAAAGGAACAAGAACCCAGAAATGCAACCGGTAAACTCGATAGAACAATACAAACATAAAAATGAGTCATCTGATTCCCAGTCAAAGCTGGGTTCTTTACGAAAAAGTTTGAGAAAAAAACAAAAGCTGAAACGATACCTGAACTTTGTGTATCCGCTCGTACTCCATTAGATCTATCTCTCTCTCTGAAACTGTTTGTACTCTTAACAATGCATATGGAGCAGAGACAAACACAAAGAATCCTCTCTCTCTCTCTCTTCACAAAGAAGAAGAAGGAGAAGAAGGTGGCAGGGGGTGAATCAGAGGATCCAGTATTAGCTTATGAGGTCTATACCCTACCTCTGATATTACCATGTCATCCCTTGGGCCCACATTTTCAGTGCCCCCAGAGTCCAGAAACCCCGCCTTTGAAGGTTAATTTGTTGGGGGATTTGATTTGCGTCTGACCAGGCGAGAAATTGACGAGTTTTTGAAAAGCGATCGTCATAATAAAGACAAAAGGCAATGAGGGAAATGATTAAAGAGAGAGAGAGTGAACAGATTACAAGCAGAACAGAACAGTACAGTACAGAATGCTTTGTTTAGTAAGCTTGAAACTGTTTCACTTATGAGTAATACTTGTCACTGTCCATCAATCACCCTATTCACTTTTTTTATTTTATTTGGTAATTAATTTTCAAAAGAATATTTCATTATAAAAGCCATATTTATTTATAAAAATATAAAAAACACTAATATGATATTTTAATAATATTATACTATTCAAAATTAATATTTATTTTATTGTTTTAATTAAGAAATATTTTGTTATATTCGTTTTATTTAATCTTTAATAGTGTAATCACATCAATTCATAATTAAGGTATCGTCAAATCATATGATTTTTCTTTTAAAACAGAGAAAGTTTTTGGCTTTCGTCAATCATTTGTCCATGCCCAGCACCTCTCATCTGGTCCACCATCATTTGAGAAACTGCTCAACTATTCGCACGACATAACATATGCTTTAAAATTCTAACAAACTAATTAATGGGTATTGATCTAAATTATGGAGTAAATTATTTATTAACAAGATGGTTTGACCGGTAAAATCATATCGCAACACAACGAAAAAGTGAAAGGGAAGATGCCATCTTCTTCTTACTAAAAGTTCTACCTTCTGTTAATATTATATAAAGTGTTATCTTCACATGTACAAAAGGAAAAGGAAATCAGAAAAAAAAAATCCATCTTTGACATAAAATCAGTTCTGGTTTTGGAAAATGAAGCAGTCACATTTATTATATTGAACTAAACATGAAGGGGAATCCTATTCTTTTAATCCCATCCTTCCCTGGCACCAAATGGTTATGGAATATGGAGAGTCGGAGCCACTGAGGCAAAGGGCTCTTCCAAAGAGTCAATCCATATAGGAAGGAAGGAAGGAAGGAAGCAAACTAACATTCCTGGAACTTAGCAGTCAAAGATACTTTGAGACACAGCCACCAATGCTCTGTTACATAAATGAATTAAGAGTGTCAGAGTGCAAAAGGGTTCAGAATTCTATAATGTGACCCTTTGCCTTGGTCTTATAACCTATTCCCTATGCTCTAATTCGTCTTCAACAAATCCACTGCATTTAATTTAATATATTGAGCAGAGCAGAGGATTGTGAGACAGAGATATGACACTTCCTTGTTCATTGCCCGTGAAATTTCTCAAAACCAAAGGTATGGAATTTCCTGAAACAAATAGCTGGATTCACCTATGCTATGGTAATGTGTTTGATTGGCATGGATTTCCGTTAAACAAAATGTGTTTTGTTATCTACCTCTAACAAAAGGACGTTTAACATGAAGAAGATATTATAATTACATGGTACATTTCCTTATTTTTTGCTATGTTGGAGACATAAACAAACATTTTATAAGAAAGATATAAAATGTCGAACCTAGAGGCACTACTTACACTGGTTTTTGTCCCACTCCTTGGCCATGGAATTGGAGGGTTCAAACCCCAATAATGGAATTTAAGAAGAAGACTTAATCCAATGGAAACCTCCGGGAGAATTAGACTGCCGAAGTTAGTAAACTTTCTAGGGTTCGTTCCAAAACTCGATGCACAAAATTACAATGAAGCGGACCCTTTATTTTGGGGAGGGCAAAAGGTCCTTTTTTCTAGGATTCCATAGAAAAGATGTGCTTTTTAATTGCACATAGATAGACATGGTGATTTCTGATTTCTATTATTGCCTAGTACTCAAAAGAAGGGCCTCATTCAAAATTTTATTCTCATGATTTTACTAAAATGTATCATGTGAGCCAACACTAATCCTATATGTGCACATATTACAATTCTTATGATATATTTTCATTTTGAAAGAAAGGTGATTAGAAGGTCGAATGTCTTCATTTCTTAAGAAATCAATAATATTTTTATTTAAAAAATTAATTTATTAGATTAGGACAATAAACTTATTTAGTTGTAGTATATAATATTATCCATTCCATTATTTTCTTATTTAAAATGGATGATTAAACTACAACTTATAGTATGCTAAATAAACTACAACTAAATAAAAGTTCTGAAACCCCACCATCTACAATGCTAAACACTACTATCTTATAGTATGCTTTAATGGCTCCAACCCCAACACACCTTTTTCCCTCAATTATCCATTGAAAGTTGTATTATCAAACTCAAAACCCTAGGCGAATTAAAGAAGAGGCCGGTTTTCTTTATCTAATGAGGGTGTGGGGGGTCGGCTAGCTATGCTCGCTCCCATCATTTCCTTATTCTTATAATTAATCTTGAAGATATGTGACCAAAAACATTCTTTTTTCATACATGAGAAATGTGATATCATTAAGTAATGTCCCAACTCCCAACTCTCAACTCTCAACTGTGGCATTTTAGCCCTACTCACATGGCGTGTCCTCTTGTCGCCAGTCCATGTCCTTTGTTGCCTCTGGTCACTGGACCCTCTTTGCTTTCTCATGTGAAAAACAATACTAGATATGAACAGGTTGACTACCCTATTCCTTTGACCACATTTTCCACAATCGTTAAATGCTCAAGAATATATCTTAGTACAATTGCATGCCACTGGAGGGTGTCGTTGTGATGGCAATCGTTAGCTGTCCATCGTAAATATACTGGTCTTTTGTATTCACCGATATTTGTCTACTGTGAGGGATAGAGATGAACATTGATATGTCATACTCCCTCTGATTTATAATAAGAGTCGTTTTAGAAAAATACACGCTTATTAAGAAAATTAATGAAATTATAGATATACCTTTATTAATACTCCCATAAAATTACCTCGTGACTCCGGTAATCAGCATCTTAAATTAAGATGAGAGAGAAATTGTCTTGAAATTGCGATCTGTATAATTAAGATGAAAGAGAAATGAAAGGTTAATTTTGGAAGAAAAATTATAAACATATATACAAAGTCAAGAATGACACTTATTTTGAGTAATTAAAATGTATCTAAAACGACACTTATTATGAATTGGAAGAAGTATATGACTTTGAGTAAAATAGGTCATTTTCTAGTTTAGATGGCTTCACATTTTCCCTAATTGTCCTTTTGTTCATTCTAGTCTAAACTTACAGCTTAAAGACTCTTTTTTCTACTTAAATTTTTTATTAAAAAAATCATTAATTGGTGAATGATACCAAAATAATTTCTTAACGATTCATTTAATTTCTTTATACATTTCAACAACTGCAGCATATATAATACTTTGTGTCTCCACTTCTTTATGTCCGATTCAAACTTGAGACTACCTAACTTAGACCAAGACATGCCAAAGCAACAACTGTTGAAAGGGAGACGAATTTGATTTGAGAGGGAATACTAATTAGGTTGATAGGACTCACTCGTCAGTTACACGAGGGTTTGACTAGAATGGCATTGCCATCTTCTGGCTTCTATGATGGGTCCCGTCCCGTCCCGTCCCGTCCCTTGTACAACCAAATCTTTTCAAAGTTTTGGCGTGTAAAGTCGTATTTTTCGCTCTGTACAATCAATAGGCTATGGTCAATGACGGTTCGTTGGTGTGGCGGACTCCTTTTGGAAGGGGTTCGTGAAAAGTTAGGTAGCACTGCCACGATCGATCCAAAAATCTCAATCATTCTCCCCGTGCCTCACGCTCCTCACTGTTGTGAATCCATCCAAGTGGCGTATGCTATTTGGTTTTGGCTCAGTTCTGTTAACTGATTACTGTAATAAAAGTAAAAGTAGCGGCTTAATGTGATTGAAAAGCTAATTAAAGTATGATTGGAAAGCTAATTCAGATTGTGCATTGCAAGCACTGTTACCGATTGACCAGGAGTCGGAAAAGGGACCTAAGACTAATTGACACTGTTACTTACATGTTTGGGAGCAATTGGTTAGAAAACGAATGAACTTAGAGGAGAGTAGAAGATAGATTGTTTATTTAAAAAGGGAAAGAAGGCCCCGATTTCGTAAGAGTTCATAGCCTTGTCCAAGAAGAAAAGAGCCCATTTCTGTCATCGTATACAGTACACTCTCCATCTCCAGGTAGAGAATATCACAAGATATTCTCATGGATCGACTCGTTTATGGCTTGTCGAAAATGGTTTAATCGAATGTGGATAGACTCGTTTACGGAAGGGAAGGAATAAGATTGTTGAAGTAGAAATCTGTTAGAACTAATGTTTTACAAATTTAAATTAAGATACTTCTAACATAAGTGCAAATATTCTTACTACCCCTAATCCGTCGGATCGGAAGATTTGCTATTCAGAAGCTGTCATTCGTTGTGCGATTTATATAATAAAGAAGCCCTATATCTGTTCCTTACTTCGTATTCCGCTCCCTCACAACACTCGCTGCCTTCGTAGAAATATCACTGAATTTGTTTCCACTCAAATCTTCACCCTATTACTTCTCCAAATCTATCGCCAACCCAAAATTTTCTGTCTTCTCTTTTCAAGATCTGCAGTCTTCTACTTTTCTCCAGGTATTCTTAATTTACCGTTGTTTGGATGCTTGTTTTTTGGATTAAAATGCGTAATTAATGCTGTTGTTTGATCCAAACATATATCTAGACCCTCATCTGGAATTTATTGCTTACTTTCCTGTTCTTTGCCTGCAATTTGGCTGGATCAGTTCTGGTTCTTTGTAGTCTACTTCATGTTCTTTGTTTTTCAGATCGGTTGCAGCCAACTGAATGCTTGTTTGAATTAGATTTTTAGATTTCATCGAAAATGTTGCCAAACTCCTTGGATATTGAGGCTCCAAGGACAACGGATTCCTGCAGTTGTCCATTTGCATTGCTGGGGGTTTTTTTTTTTTTTTCCTCTTCTGCTTTCTGGATTTACGAAACCCAAATTGGATTTTTCACCTTTCATTTCTTTTAATTTGACATGGGTGCTTGCTTTTGATAGGATGCGTTAAATCTTTTACTGTTCATTTTCCTCGTATTTGAATCATTAAAGTAATTATGATAAATTTAATATGTTTAAATTTATTAATTAAAATGACGTTATTTTATTAAATTTTAATATATTTAATTTAATTTAAATTAAATTAAATTAGCTTAATTCAATCTCTTCAAACGCAGTAGAGTTGTGAATAAGTGTACGATCAATAAAGTACTAACTTATTTGTGGAATTTTTAAAATGATTTTCAGTAACTAAAATCAAATATAGATTTCGCAGTGTATCAATAGAAAATTATCATATCGTAAGAATTTAAATTGAGCAAAAAACAAATTTAACAGCTATCACACAATCAAAATTTTCACGCTTCCGTCACTGTCACAAGCTGTCAGTCTCCCCCTCGTCGTCAGTGTCCTCATCTTGTATTCTCCGTCGCCGTGAGTCCTGATATCTCATTTGGTTCTTTGGGTATGTGCTTTTCTCAGTATTGATAATTGCTTTCCTACTTATATATATATATATATATATGTAAAATTTGATTTCCGCAATAAGATGCTCTGCATCTTCTTTCATTGATGGATGTTTATATTTATACATGATACAAGAATTGTTGCTGACCATTGATCTTCTGTTTGTTTGATCTAATGGTTGTTATTGATAACAGAATAACAAATATTAGTTAGTTTTACAGCTGTTAATGTTGAGTAATTCCATGTGGTGAATTGCAGGTGCGTAGAAGTCTTCTAGAAGATTCAATCAACACTGAAGATTCTTTGTTGGGTCGGTTCTGTATAAAAGATGAATTGGGCTCTTGTAGCTTAAATAGTTCCAGCCAACTTGAAGGTTTATCATCAGATGGCTTTGGCTCATAGTCGGTGGACTGTTTTAACCTAAAACCTTGTCTTCTCGAACATTCCCTGTCAAGCGAGAGTGAGGGAGAGTTAACACACGAAGCTTGGAGTTCAGTTGACAACGTTTTGACTGCTGATCTGTCTTCAACATCAGCGTCTCTTTTTCGAAGATTCCCTGTTAGGCGAAAGTGGGGAAGAGCCGAAACATGCAGTTTGGAGATCAATATCGACGTTCTGGATGCTGTGAGTGGTTTGGTAAGTAAATCTGCTAGTTGATCTCCAGTGTTTACGTATTTTACATCCAATAGTCCACTGGTTATTTTGTCCCGTATGAAATGTACATCGACTTCGATGTACTTCGTACGGGCGTGAAAGACTGGATTTTGGGCAAGTAGTCGAGCTCCATTGTTGTCGCACCAAAGAATTGGTGTATGTGGTAACGTAAACCCTAACTCTTTGAGTAGTGAGTGTAGCCATAGAACTTCTGCAGAGTTTTGAGCTAGGGCTCTGTATTCAGCTTCGGTGCTGGAGCGGGATACTGTAGTCTGTTTCTTTGAGCTCCAAAATACTAGATTTCCCCCTAGGAGGACACAACCTCCCGTTGTGGACTTCCTATCATCAGGATTTCCCGCCCAATCAGAGTCAC
>JANZLF010000002.1:39174307-39187527 GCA_026546835.1 Erythroxylum foetidum
AGTCTTTACTTCTCAGCTTGTCAGCAATACTAGCCACATATAAACTGTCTCTCACTATCCTATTTCGCATCCTATTTCTTTTGGTAATATCACACATCCACTTAAGTATCTACATTTCTGCTACTAACAACTGTCGCATATGTCTATGCTTAGTAGGTCAGTACTCTGCACCATATAACATGGTTGGTCGAATCACCATTCTATAGAACTTTCCTTTGAGTTTTATAGGGACCTTTTTATCACATAGAACACTTGATGTATTACGCCATTTGACCCACCCGGATCTAATACGATGTATTATATTGTTATCGATACTATCATCTCTTCCTAATAATACATCTGAGGTATTTAAAACTCTATTTCTGTAGTATGATGTTAGTACCAATAGCTATCGCCGTTTCTTGTACCATCTGGCTACCCAAAAAGTTGCATTCTAAATACTCCGTTTTGGACCTGCTTATTCTAAAATCTTTCGATTCCAACACTTCTCTCCAATATTCTAACTTGGCATTGACCCCATCCTTGGTCTCATCCACCAGTACAATATTGTCCGCAAATAACATACACTAAAGTACCTCTCCTTGAATATGTATGGTAAGTTCATCTAACACTAATGTGAACAAAAAGGATTTAAAGCCGAGTCTTGATGTGGTCCAACACCAATAGAGAACGCTTCTGTGTCGCCTCCTATCGTCCTTACGCTAGTTAATGCTCCTTCATGCATATCCTTAATCACTCTGCTATAAGTCCCAAGAATGCCCTTTGCCTCCAAACACCTCCATATGAGTTCTCTAGGAACCCTATCATATGTCTTCTCCAAATCTACAAAAACTATATGCAAATTTCGTTTTCATTCCCTGTAGCATTCCATCAATCTCCGAAGTAGATGTATTGCTTCTGTCGTAAACCTATCAGACATAAATCTGAATTAGTTTTCTGATATCAAAACGACTCTCTGGATTCTCCTTTCAATTAAATTACTAAAAAGTTTAAATTCTATTATAAGTAAACTTAGATTGTTAAGAAAGGTGCTTCTGATGTAACCTTCTATACGCTAATAATAGAGTTCTCTTAATACATTAGCAGCTAAATAGTGAACACCATAACGATTACGGTAAGCCAATTTCAAAAACAAGAAAGCGGTAAAAAAAGAATTAATCCATACTTTGTCTTGATTTATACATTAATAGTATTATAGAATTTAAGTAATCGGGACGGGAACGGGACCTCCAAAACTTTTAAAAAAAGTTTGATTATTATTTCAATTTTCTAACATAAATATTTACAAAACTATCAACTCTAATAATCTATTTCCATGTAAGGTGTTTTTGGTGTTCAAAAGAATTTTATAAATATTTGCATTTTACGAAGCCCTAGATGTTCAGTTCTGATCAACTAATCAAAACAACACGCAGATATAGCATCATTACTTTTAACTCAACAGGGCTTGTTAATTTCATCACGCAGACATGGCTCCATTGAACCAAACCAACAGATGCCAAAAAAAAAAAAAAGAGCCACATATTTTCATTTCTCTAGTCAGTGTGGTACGCATATAAGATAAGAGCTCAGTCTCTTATTTTCTTTTCTTACTGTTGCATGAGTGCCTGGTCTTTTGCTTTGCCTCGTTCTCCATTTTCCAACATCTGATTTGGAGGTACTTGTTGGTAGCTCAGTGCATTTTCGCTACTCACATAGACTACTCGAAAAATGTCATACTTAACGTCGAGAGAAAATGGTTCAAGATAAGGTATCATGGAGGCCCTGTAATCTGTATTCAGAATCCATGAATAGCAATGTTGGAGTGACTTCCAAGCATAAAGACAAACAACTCTAGGAGTGTTCTGGCTCTTCAAACAAACCCCAGAAGTAGCACCATCCATCTTGAAGAACCAAGATTTGAAGATTGCCAAGTTTGCATAAGAGAGCTCGTTAAAGTTGTTCCCAGATTGTGACAACAATGAAGTGATAGAAACTGCGTCTCCAGTGGAGAACTTTGTGGCGGAGAAGCCGTTTCTTGACTCTCCGGCGTAGGCGTCAAAGAAGCAGTATTCATGCAATACGGCCATGTTTGTTGTGTTTGCTAGCATAGGGAGCTGATGATAATACATGAGAATGAATTAAGCAGGGTTAGCCAGTTGCATATAAACACTTAATTACCTCATCTAATAATACTAGCATATACATGCAGTGATTCTCATAGTAAGAAGTGGCCTAAAATTTCATAATCGTATACTAAAAGATGATACTTAATTGAGAACCTAATTAAATAAAATTGTTATTACACAAGCGATCAAAGAGCTATTGTGGTAGCTCATGAACTGCTGAAAGGGAGAAAATTGCATGTATACTTACAAGGGCAGTAGTTAAGAGCTCTTTATTTTCACTAGATCTCTTCATCCATGCTCCGCACCAGAGGATCTGATGAGAAAATAATTCTATCAATACCTAGTATTCCTTTTTCACTGGGAAGCAGCTATTAAAGGACGGACATGGGAGAAAAAGAAAGTTGCCGTATACAGCTATTGTGGATGATAAGCCAACTATGGGCCGGGTGATATATATGATGAGGAGAGGAGTGATGATAATAAACCAAATTAAGAAGAAAATGGAACGAGTAAAACTTGGTCCATGGCAAAAGAGAATTCTTTGAAGTGTTAAAGAGTTATTCTTACCATATTTCCATGTATGCTCTTCAATATAGAACTTTGAACACAGCCCAGAGATTGAGTGCAGGAACTCAAGTGTCTGAGAGCCTCAATAAGCTGATCAACAACCACAACTGTTGGCTTGAAAACCAAGAAGCTCACGTCCAAATTCCTGTTGTTAAAAGGAACAAAGAATGCCATCTCCTTAATTTGTAGCTTCCCTTCCTTTTACCTTCTACTTGAATTTTGTTGCTTTTAAAACGAAAACCTAGGACCTCTCCAGCACTTAAGATGTAGTCTGATTGGTTGCATAGTAAGGATGAGAGGAGAAACTTCTATGGTCTTGTGCACTTTTTTCAAACATCTTTTAAGAATTCAAGTGAACAGAATTAAGGAGGCATTATTGACAGTGAAATGTAAGACTTGACTATCTCTAGATGACCCAAAACACGAATTGCGACTCGAATTCGATCGTAAGAAATTTCAAACAAATGAATAGTGTCAAAATCTGATTTCGTGTTTGCTTCTATATATTTATATATCTTCTTTTATAATAATTCTTTTATCTTAAATTAAGTTAAAGATGGATCTAGACTAGAGACGGAGAACAAATTGTCTTCTGCTTCCAACAATTGATTCTTTAATGGTGACAGGATGAGGAGCTATAGGTTTCAATTTCATCAGTCGCCCCCTGCTACCGTTGAACTTCAACCTAATTTCATCAGAGCAAGGGGTCTGGGGTAACGTAACGTAACGTGGTTTACAAGCTGGGGAACTTAATCTGACATTAGTCAAAGTCTAAGCTCATGCTCACGCTTCGTCATATGTACATTCAACTTTTTTGCATTTTAATTTACTAGTTATAATGACTAGATCAAACAATTTATTTATTAAGAATATAATTTAGTAGTTATCCTTTATGCTAGCTAGCTTATCCTTGCCGACAAATCTCTTAATTTTTATTAGTTTGATGGACAAATGTCTATTCACTTGCCCTCCTGCTACTGCCAGTGGTGAGATTGCGCAAGTCTCTCAAATGCAGGGATGACAAGTTGCGAAGGTAGCTTAGTCTAAGTCCAAGCTCGACTTAACCTAGCTTTGACAAGGTTTTTTTATTTTATTTTATTTTTTCAAATTAAAATCAAAACAATGCCGCTTTCAACAAAAATAATGTTTTTTGCAAATATTATTTGGCTTTGGATGAAAATGCCCGACTCAATAGTTCGAAGTACGTCCGCGCGAACCACCTTTTCGTCAAACTTAACAGCCAACTCTCCAGGCTGTCGGGAAATTCAATCCTTACACGATCGTCCAATCAAATACATACATGAAGAACAAAAAAACAGAAGAAGAAGAAGTAGGCACATCAATTTCTAGTAAATAAACTAGAAAGGTAAAAACAAAAGAAAAAAAACGAAGGGACTGAATGAGAGGAGTGGATGCAAGCGGAAGAGAATGACTGAAAAAGTCTAATGAGTTTAGTGCAGCTAACAATTTCAAGTTACTGTAATTTCAAGAGGAAACGACTGAAAGGAGTGATAGCTAGGCTCTACCAATGATTCCAAATTTGAGCAATACACTAACCGAAGTCTCTGCAGATTAGGAGTAAAGCCTTAAGTTGGGAAATGATAGTAAATTCGGACATTGACTAATTTGCAACGAGATGAGAGATATTTTGTTTTAACTAGTTGTCTCAAAGTTTGGACAATCCTCAATCTCCAAAGAGATACACTTCAAGGAATCGCAACATTTAAATGTAACTTTTTATGAAGTAGTATTGAACAAATTGTTATATATGGAGACTAAACAAAGAGGCGTGCTCCAAGGCCCACTTTAATTAGTTTCCTTCTTCCTGTATTGGCTAATGAAAAAAACACTTAAAATCTTTTTTTTAGGGTTAACGTGAGACAACAAAGAGATATTTGTGTGTGCCTTGTAATCACCATCTATTCACTCTTGAAAATCTCTAGTGCATTGTTTTGTGGTTTTTCTCCCGACTCTCAAGTTTCCACATTAAACTTTGTGTTCATTGTTATTATTATTGTTTTCTTGTTTATTGCTATGTTTATTATTGTTATGCTTGGTGCGATTCGAATTGCCACGATCCCAACAACTGGTATCATAATAGAGTTTATTGGCTATATTGCTTAGCAAACAACAATAGAGGACGAGAAGATCAAGATTAAGATGTTCGATAGGAACAACTTTAGGTTTTGAAAGATGCAGATGGAGAATTATCTATACCAAAAGAACTTGTACCTTCCACTTGACGAGAAACTGAATTCGATGAAGGATGATGAGTGGAGGGTTCTGGATCGACAAGCACTTGGTACTATTCATTTGACAGTGGCACACAACGTGGTGTTCAACGTCAAAGATATGACAACAACGGGATGATTGATGAAGGTCCTATCAAATATGTATGAGAAACCCTCGACTATGAACAAGGAATATTTGATGCGTTATTTATTTGATTTACTGAAGGTAGATGGTAGTTCTGTTAGTGAACATATAAATGAGTTTAATTTTATTATAAACCAATTGACTTCGGTGGACATTAAATTTAAAGATGAGGTTAAAGCTTTGATTTTGTTGTCTTCCTTGCCTACTACATAGGATATTGTTGTAACTGTTATGAGTAATTCTGTTAGAAAGAATAAACTGAAACTTGGTGATGTATATGACTTGATCTTAAGTGAGAATATTAGGATGAGGGAGTCTGCGGAGTCATTAATGGCAACTTACAACATTTAGAGTAGGGGAGGGAAAAACAATGAGGGAGCAAAGGGAAACCAAGAAAATCGAAGTCTAAGGGGCAGAGTAAGTCTAAGAGCAGGTCACAGATGATGTGTTGGGGTTGTAGGGGTAAAGGGAATCCTAAGAAAGAGTGTCCTAACCCAAAGAAAAAGAAAGATAATCGAAAATACCATGATGATAGTGATTCATTAGTGAACTCTACTTCAGATGATGTGGGTGACACTTTAATCATTAGTGGTGATAGTTCTATCGAGTCTTAGATATTGGATTCTGACGCACATTTCACTCTTCAACATGTAGGGAGTTATTTCACAACTTTAAGTCTGGGAAGTTAGGGAAGATTTATCTTGCTGATAATGAACCTTTGGATATTATGGGGAAGGGAGATGTTGTGATTAAGACTTTGAGTGGGAGTATATGGAAACTGCAGGATGATAGGTTGATTCCAAACTTAAAGAAAAATTTGATTTTCAGTGGGTCAGTTGGACTCATGTGGTTACAGAACCGTGTTTGGTGATGAGTCTTGGAAGGTCTCTGAGGGTGTCATGGTAGTAGCATAGGGGACATCCAGAGTGTTCTAACATGGTTGCCGCAACAACAAATGATAACACCAAGCTATGGTATAATAGGCTTGGTTATATACGCGAGAAAGTGATGAAAATTTCAGCCTCAAAGGGTATTCTGCCTGGTTTGAAATTAGTGGATTTGCGTCTATGTAAGAGTTATGTCTTAGGAAAATAGAAAAATGGTAACTTTCACAAAGGCCAAGAGAGAGTTAAGGGCGGAGAGGCTTGATTTAGTACACACTGATGTGTGGGGGCCCTATAAGGTGAAATCCCTAGGTGGCTAGCGGTATTTTATAACCTTCATAGATGTCTGCAATAGGAAGGTATGAGTATACTTCCTAAAACACAAGTCTGAGGTGTTGAAATTTTTTGAGTTTAGAGAGCTGAAGTTGAGAATCAGATTAGCAGGAAAATCAAATGCATCAAATCTAATAATAGAGGTAAGTATGACAAGAAAGAATTTAAGAAATAATGTGCAATGAACGACATTAGATTGATGAGAACAATTCTGGGAAAGGCTTGTCAGAATGGAGTTACAGAAAGAATGAACGGACACTACTTAAACTTGCTAGAAGCATGAGAATCCACGCAGGGCTCCCAAAGGTCTTTTGGGCTGATGCAGTCAGTAAAACAACATATTTGATCAACAAAGGGCGTCCAGTTCCTTTGGAGTTAAAAATTCCTGAAGAGATATGATCTGGCAAAGAGGTAAATCTTTCCCACCTAAGAATTGGAAGTGTTGCTTATGTTCATTCTGAAAGTCTAGATAAATTAGACCTCAAGGCCATGAAATGTTATTTCATAGGGTATGGTTTGAACTAGTTTAGATATTGATTTTGGGATCCTAAGAATGGGAAAATTATGAGACGTTGTGATGTGACTTTTTTGACAAAACTATCTTATACAAGGACAATTTTGGTGGTGGTTCTACTATAATTGAAAAAGTGGGATAAGAATGTGAAATTGTTGCATTAGAAGTTCCTAGTAATAAAGGTACTATTATAAAGACGAATGATGTTCATACTCTATAGCTTCTGATTCGAAGGAATTTGTGGATGATATACCGTTGGCTAGTCCAAGGCCAGCAGGGAATGAGTCAAAAATAGGCATGCCAGGTGGAAGCTCTAATCAGGATATGAGGAGAATAGTCTCAGAGCCAGAGTTAAGGAAATCTATCCGGGTGAACAGAGATAAAGCTCCTAACTGATATTCTCCTTCTATGAATTTTCTATTGCTTATAAATGTAGGTGAACTTGAGTTCTATGATGAAGCTATGGGTATGAGTGACTCGTTGGATTGGAAGAAGGCTATGAAAGAGGATATGAAATTTCTAGAGAAGAACAAAACATGAATTTTGTCTAAATTACCTATGGAGAGGAAGACACTACAAAACAAGTGGGTTTACAGGCAAAAAAGGGAACTTGATGGGAGCATTAGTTACAAGGCCAGGATGGTGGTCAAGGGTTCATAGAAGAAGGGCGTTGATTATAATGCGATATTTTCTCCTGTGATGAAATTGACTACTATCATAAACTTATTGAGTATAGTGGCTTTTAAGAATCTGTTCTCAGAACAGATGCATGTAAAAATTGCCTTTTTACATAGTGATTTGAAGGAGGATATTTATATGCAACAATTAGAAGGTTTTCAAGTTCTAGGCAAGGAGAACTTGGTGTGCAAGCTCAAAAGAAGCATGTATGGATTCAAGCAGGCTCCTAGACAGTGGTATAAGAAGCTTGACACTTTCATAAGCAACATTGGGTTTGGGAGATTTAAAAGTGATCATTGTTGCTACTTTCAAAGATATGAGAAATGATTATGTTTACTTACTTCTGTATGTAGATGATATACTTACTGCAGGGACAAGCATAAATGTGATCAATAATTTGAAAAAGGAATTGCCGCGTAAGTTTGAGATGAAAGATATGGGTGAGGCTACAAAGATACTTGGCATGAGGATTACTAGGGACAAGTCAGCAGGTTGGTTGAAATTGTCTCATAAATAGTACATCCAAAATGTGCTTTGTAGATTTAGTGTGCAGGATGCTAAGTCCAGGGATACACCACTTCCGAGCAATCTTAAGCTTTTTAAGGAGCAGTGCCCAACAACTGATGAGGAGAAGGAACATATGGCATATGTCCCCCATGCATCTGCAGTTGTGAACTTGATGTATACTATGGTCTGTACTCGGCCTGATATTGCTTATGCAATGAGAGTTATGAGGAGGTATATGTCCAATCTAGGTAAAGAAAATTGGAAAGCTTTGAAATGACTATTGAGGTATTTGAAAGGTACTTCAAATATGACGCCTTGCTTCAGGAGGAAAGAAGTAAAACTTAAGGGTTCGTTGATGCCGATCTCAGTGGGGATGTTGACACGAGCAAGAGTACTGACACGAGCAAGAGTACTTCTGAGTATGTTTTCACCATTGGTGGTCCAACGGTAAGCTGGATGTCTAGGCTACAGAAATGTGTCTCTTTGTCAACGACCGAGTATGAGTATGTGGCAATGTCAAAGGCAAGTAAGGAGATAGTTTGGCTCGAGAACTTCATAGAGGAGATAGGTAAACAACATGAATGATGTGTTCTCGTCAGTGATAGTCAGAGTGCTATTCAACTATCTAATAATCTTATATTTCATTCCCGAACCAAACATATAAATCCAAAGTTTGGTTGAAGATGGTGTGTCGTATTTGGAGAAGGTGTTGGGTGCTACGAACCCAGCGAATATGCTCATTAAAGGGGTGAGTGTGAACAAATTGAGGTTGTGTCGGATCTCAGTTGGCCTTCGGTGATTGCATATGGAGGTGTTCGATGCATTAGATGTGAGTGTGTGATTAATGGTGATGTATAAGCACTTTTTTTTAGATGTCTTCATGTATTACAGTCTCCAAGTGGGAGGTTGTTATGCGTGGAGATTAAATGAAGAGACGTGGTGGGGCCCAAGGCCTACTTTAATTAGTTTCCTTCTTCCTAGTGTATTGGCTGATGATAAAAACACCTAAAATCTTTTTCTAAGGTTAACGAGAGGCAACAAAGAGAGATTTATGTGTGCCTTGTAATCACATCTATTTACTCTTGAAAATCTCTAGTGCATTGTTTCCGTAGTTTTTCTCACAGTTTTTGAGTTTTCATGTTAAACTTGGTGTTCATTGTTGTTGTTATTGTTTTCGTTTTCTTGTTTATTGTTGCGTTTATTATTGTTGTGCTTAGTTCAATTGGAATTGCCACGATCCCAACACAACCCACAACAACCTAGTTGCCCTATTCTTTCAAGCAAAGGAACTTGAGATCTAAAAATTAAAAGGAACTTGCCATTGTGCAAAGTGAGAGCATGCAAATCATTTCGAGGATACTTGGATCTCTATGGTCATAAGTTTCTTATATCCTTTTAATCTGGAGCATAGTCAATAAAGGGAAGGTGTTGAGCTGGAGTATATTTGAACACAAGACATTTGATTATGTAGAGCTCTTGAATGAGACAGAAATATCCTTATCATTTCCACATATAATTCACTCCTGCCATTGGAGTACATTTGAACACAAGACATTTGATTATATAGAGCTCTTGAATGAGACAGAAATATCCTCATCATTTCCACATATAATTCACTCCTGCCATTCGGGCATGTTTTCAAACCTCACAATTTGGAGGCACTAAAATGAATTCTTTATAGATATACATCTACCACAACTTAAGACCTATCGATACAATTCTTGGAAAATTTATAATTGAGACATTTTTCAGGTGTATTGTAGGTAGAAGGAGAATAATAAATTTTCCTTCAATTGTTGAATCAGTATATTATTAGCCATTTGTTTCAATACTTTTAGCGTCTTCTTAGTGATAACAAAGGCATCAAGGAGAGGAAGAAGAGAAAATATATTATTTTCATAATTTATATTTTATTGATGTGAAAAACAAATTTCAGATATTGTTTATGTGTCAAATATGATAGATGATATGGTACGTCACGTTAATAACGTTAACAAAAAGGCTAACAAAATTAAATATTTGATTACTATTTTTGTAAAATTTAAAATTTTATAGACAGTAAAACCTCGATAAATAAATATTCGATAAATTAATAATCTTGATTAAATAATAATTTTCTCTCATCCCGACTTGGGCCAATGAGATAAAATAATGACCTCATTAAATGCATAAGATAATAGTTTTAAAAAAATCCTTGAGGTCCACTGAAAATATAAAATAATAATTCATTAAATAAGTATGCAAATTACATATATAATTCATAAAATAAAGCACTTCCTAAATAATTTTTATTTCAAATTTTATGCTTTCCTAAAATATGTATCTATAGTTAATTGATTCTTCTTTTTCATGCGAACTGAATTTAATTTCATCTTTAACTTTTTGGATGGCATAAACTACGTTCGTCATATTCTTCTCATTTTGAAGCAAGTAACTTTTCAAAGTCTCTACGGCAAGAAAAACTTCTTTTGGAGAAACATGTGGCATAGCGTTACTATCATCTGAATTTTGATTATCATCATCTTCAATACCTATTACTCCTTGAATAATTTCTTCGTTCGTAGGTGATTCTATTAAAGCTTCATTTTTACTAGGATAATTCAGAATCTGCTCTACATTCGTGACACTTCTATAATGTATATTAGAAATAACTTCCTCTAATCTTTGAATGCCTTCAACATCACCAGTTTCTTCTTCTAATATACGTACATGCATTCTATTTTGAATCACGTTAACTTAAGATTAATAAACTTAGATACAATGCACCATCATTAATTAATTGTTTATTTATTTTCTTTTCTAGTTACAAAAAAATTAATTGTTTAATTTGACAAATATAATGTAAAAAATAAAACTATTCTATAAATTAATAAATATTAATTTATTGATAAATTATAAAATATTCATTTATCAATAAATTAATAACTCCATATAAGATAATAATTTTTCAGATCCAAAAAATATTCATTTATAGAGGTTTTACTGTAATTATAAAAGTTGAAATAAATAAAATAATTAATTAAAAAACTTTGAAAAAGAGGGGTGAAGGAGAGATAAGAGGGAAGGAGGGAAATTTAAAATTTTTTTTGAAAATTTTGCAAAAAAGTTGGCCTATTTTTTAAAATTTTTGATATAGGCCAGAATTTAAATTTTGAATATTTATACTCAGAAGTTTCAATCGACAATCTTCAGATTCATATTTTTTCTTGTTTAATAATTTCAATTTTTACTCGATTTGTAAGGATATAATTAGAAACACAAGTCAAAATTAAGTTACATTCTATGAAATACTGATGAATACCAAATACTATAATAAGAATGCACTCAACTTTCTTATTAGAATTCTTACAAGTATCTAAACATGTGAATATCTTTACTTTCTATATATTTATTTTCCGAGAAATCATATTCTAAATTACTTTACTTTCTTGCCAACCAAACGGGGCCTTAAGGTTTCTTTTATTTGCTACATTACATATGACATGTAATCGTTAGTGTATTTATACGAATCTAAATCTTTTAATAATATTGAATTTTTGAAAAAAATTTATATCTTTAAAGAAACATCATCTCTATTTTCAATTTGACTTTTTATATTTATTTTTAGTTTGTAAATTTTATTTTTATGTTTTGTATACTCATACTTATTAACTATCCAAATTTATATTATGTTTATAAATACTTGAATTAAAATTTTAATTAGATCCATAATATAATTTATGAAGTATAAATTAATATGTTGTTAAATTTTTGCTGCTTATATTTATTGGAATTCCTATAAAGGCATTTTCATTTATGTATTTCCTCATTTTTTTCATGTATGTTATTATTTTATACTCCTACCTAGTTTAAAATGGGAAATTTATGAAAAATACATATGAATCTTTTAATTGATTATTATATTATAAAAGCTTAGAGTTTTTAAGGCAAGCAAGGGCCAGGTAAAATGTTTAGATTGTTAAAACTTTCAAAAAATATTTAGATTGTTAAAACTTTCAAAAAATATTTAGATTTCTAAAGATCCTGGTAATAGTTTACTTAAGATTTTTTTGAAAGCTTGAAGTGAAGGCCATTCTTATCACACTATTAATTAGGTGTTCTATTATTTGTATGATCGCATATAAAACAAATGTTTTTCCATAGTTTGGTAAACATGTATATTTTTTAATCAAATTTAAACAATTCATAACTAAATAGAGAGTTTAAACACAAAGGCATTCATAATAATGCGAAAATTTTATATGACCAATTATTAGATGACCCGAATGTTTGATGATTGGCCATGATCTGATGCTTATTTATGTATTCAACATGTTAGATTTAAAAAATTGAAAGAACACACAATGGGGGTTGTTCATAAGCCTAACAATCTAGGTTACATAAATGATAAAATAAGCCTAACAATCTAAATGCCATAAATGATAAAACAAGCCTAACAATCTAAATGCCATAAATGATAAAACATGCCTAACAATATAAATGTTATGATAGGCCCTCTCTTATGTTCAGACCACTCTTAATTGAAAGTCATGGATCTTTTTCCCTATGAGGAAGCTCAATGCTCCATTTCGATTTTTCAGTTTTCTCTCCAAAATGGAGGAATTCATGGAGTTGGTGAAGGATGTTTGTTTTAGTAATATTGCTAGATTTAAATCCTACCAACTTATTAGGAAACTTTAGAATTTTAGAACCAGATTAAAGCAATTCCTTAATTATGAGTTCCTCCTACTATACAGAGGCTAAAAAAAAACCAAGGATGAGTTAATGGACGTACAAGATACTAGCTATCTTTATCCTTACAATCAAGCTTTGAAAAATAAAGAGGTCAGGAAACTTGAGAACTACAACATAGACCTTTTAGACCATATTTCCTTGCTTTTGCAAAAGGCAAGAACTATTTGGCTAAAATAGGGTGATTCTAGTACTAAGTTCTTTCATTATGCTATCATAGAAAGGAGTTTTAACATAATTTATTACTTGCTTGATAATAATGGCCATTTGGTGACTAACAAA
Source organism: Erythroxylum foetidum (assembly GCA_026546835.1). Taxonomy (NCBI): domain Eukaryota; kingdom Viridiplantae; phylum Streptophyta; class Magnoliopsida; order Malpighiales; family Erythroxylaceae; genus Erythroxylum; species Erythroxylum foetidum. The sequence continues at coordinate 39,187,288 of JANZLF010000002.1, forward strand.
TACTTGATTGAAAATATGGTTATTAGTTTCTATATTGACTTGTTAGCTTCAAACTACTCTATTCAACTCTCTATGTAAGATCTTATAGAGTTAATTTGTTGGATCTCGTTCCCAGAACCCAACTTCTTACACTTACCGCTATCACTCCACTGCTATCGAATCCGAAACAAGCGGATTCAAATCGAACGTAATTGCGGAAACAAAAGTGAAGCGAAATACGAAACTTATTCAACTTTTGAC
>JANZLF010000002.1:39188082-39210996 GCA_026546835.1 Erythroxylum foetidum
CATTTCATGATCTAAGTCTTTCATAGGTGTAGAAATTATGTGTCGATTTCCAGGAGAAAACTAGAATAATTGAGGCAAAATTAGTTAAAGTTGCCTCTGGAAAGTTGTAGTTTATCTTTCTAGCTTTCCAACGATATATAGTATGGAAAATTGGGACATCAAAGTCAAAAGTTATGATTTTTATAAAGGGAGATACTAAGAAGTATGGAAAATTAGGACATCGAAGTCGAAAGTTATGGTCTTTATAAGGGGATATACTCAGAAGCATAGATGTATTGTCTATAAGGATGCATTGTCTGTAAGGATACATCGTTCGTAAAGATGCATCATCTGTAAGGATGTATCTTCTGTAAAGATGTATCGTCTATGATGACGTCATATTATCTGTAATGACATCATATCGTCTGTAGAGATGTATCATCTATGATTACCTCATATCGTTTGTGATGATGTCATATCATCTTAAGAGTTGCATCATCTTAAGTTGACTTTGCTTCGTCTTCAGGTGACTCTGCTTTGTCTTAAGAGTTACATCATCTTAAGTTGACTTTGCTTTGTCTTAAGTTGACTTTGTTTCGTCTTAAGTTGAATCTGCTTCGTCTTAAGAGTTGCATCATCTTAAGTTGACTTTGCTTTGTCTTAAGTTGATTTTTGTTTCGTCTGCCTTTTCGCTTGGTCTGCTTTTTGTTTCATCTACCTTTTGCTTCATCTACATTTCGCTTCGTCTATTTTTTGTTTCGTCTGTCTTTTTTTTTTGTCTGCCTTTTTATTTCGTCTATCTTTTCGCTTCGTCTGCCTTTTCGCTTCGTCTACCTTTTTGTTTCGTTTGTCTTTTTATTTCGTCTATCTTTTTGTTTCGTCTGTCTTTTTGTTTCGTCTACCTTTTCGCTTCGTCTAACTTTTTGTTTCGTCTGCCTTTTTGTTTCGTCTGCTTTTTGTTTCATTTGTCTTTTGTTTCGTCTGCCTTTTGTTTATGTGACTGAGACTTCTTCCTCTTTACACTATTCGTCTGATACTATAGTCTAGTCCATTTTTGACCCTTTAGACGATATAATTTGTCTTCAAGGTCTTCATGAAAGTGGTCGATCTTGAAGTCCTCTTTTGAACTATCTAAAGAACATCCTAATTTGATATCCATAGTGAGAGTTATTCCAGATGTCCCAAAACAAGTTTAGTATAGTTGAGGGCAAGCAATGTTTCCGTCAAATGCCTCTGAATGCTGGGCTCCGGAAGTGGGATCCAGCATTGACTTATTATTGAAAAATATAGGAGATGATAGATATTTTCCTATTATTAATGAGATTGTGCAAAAAGTAAAAAAATTGACCAAGTTCATCTATAATCATGCATAGGTCTTGAATTAATAACAAAAGATTTCACTAATAGTAGGAATTTGTGTTATCTTACTATTACAAGATTTGCAACTTATTTCTTATCACTTCAGTGTTATCTTTTGATAAATAAGTTGAGCTAAATGTTTACAAATGATAAGTGATTTGCATCTTAGCATGCTAGATCTAATATTGAATTGAAGATTTTAATAATTATACTTAAAGATTGTGAATTTTGGTCCTAATGTCAATTTGTCCTCCTAGTTTGTGAGCCTTTGGGGAAGGTACTTCATATGTATGATAGTGATGAGAAGGCAACAATAAGTTATTTTTATGATGTGATAGAGAGGGCGAAGGAAGCAATCAAGACCAATTTAAAAAATAGGTCTTCTTTATATGCATCTTATCTTACAGTCATTAACGAGAAATGAGAAAAAACAACTCTACTCTCCATTCTTTGCAGCTAGGGTATTTTTTAATCTTTGTGTCTATTTTAAACCAAATTTTACAAAAGAAAATTGAAGTTTATAGGGCAAAGCTATTAACTATTACAATAATTATTACCCATGAGATGATGCAAGATCTCCTAAGCTTGTGAATAAAGATTTATAAGGATGCTTTTAGTGATTTTGAGATGTCCAATGTTATTTGTCAAAAAGATAAATTTAATCCAGATATGTATTAGATAAACTTAATCTATATATATATTCACTTTTCTAACATTTTAAAAATTAATCATCAGTTTATTTTGTTTAAAATGTTACTTTTACTGTTTTATAATTACTTAGTGGGACCAATTTGAAAATGATATTCCAGAATTACAAAAGTTTACAATTTAAATTTTGAGTCAATGTCTAAGTGTAACAGGGTACGAAGATAATTGGAACATATTTGAATTTATCCATTCTAAGAAAAAGAATTGATTAGAACATAAAAGAGTGAACAACCTAGTCTTTGTTCGATACAATTTAAAGTTTCGAGAAATATTTTTTATTATCATTATTAAGTTAAATATAATATCTTGTAATTTCTTAATAATTTAATTTTATATGTTTACTAGGATTCTTAACAGAATAAGTAGTTTGTATATCCAATTTGCCTCAATCATATCGATCTTTTAACATATTGAGTTTTGAGAAATCGAAATTGATAGATGAGAGTGACTTGGAAGATAATCTTGGATGAGAAACTATTAACATGTCATATGGTATAATGAATTTGAAAAATGATGATGATGAGGCTCCTCTCAATAATAAGAATTTTAAACCAAATGAGAGCTAAGGTCAATGTGATTTGAGCATATATTCGATTAAATAAAGTTTCAAGTTTTTATTTCTTTTCTCTTTTTAATTTCACTTATATTTGATATGTATATTAAATTTTATATAGGCAATAATAATATAATTGTAAATATTTTTATTTTAGATTTCACTTTTAGTTGGTTGTTTCTTCGGTAAGAGATCTTATTGTAAATTGTAATACTTATTAGAGAGTAATGGATCTTTATTATTCTTTTTATTTGATGTTTTGATGTAATTATTATTATAAGATAAAATTATAATATTTTAATTTCTTTGTAATATCTTTAATTTTATATTTATATGAAGATTAAATGTTCTTTTTCTATATTAATTGTAATATGTAAAAGTAATATTAATAAAAATAAATAGATTATTGTTATTTAAAATTTTTATTATTATAATTTTTGAAGACATAGTTAATGTAAAATTATAAGCCTTTCTAATTTGTAGGAGTTAGACTCTATAATTATGAGAGATTATTTTATAATTTTAAAAAATTTAGAGACTATTTTATAATTTTAAAATTTTACTTGAAATGGTATTCAGTATTGATAGGTATCAACATATTAGTGTACCCGAAGTAAATGTTGAATCGATATTGATATAAAATTCATAACATTAGGTGTATACATGTACCGATTGATACAGAGAAGTTAATAATATTCCAATTATATGATCAGCTATGAGAAAATGGAAAGAATTTGGCCCGAGGAAAAAGAAATGGCTTGTAATGTATAGTATGGTATTTAGTACTTTAGCGACTCAAGAAGGCATCAAATCACAAAATCGGGCCCCTATTAATGATTCATGGATGACGGGAGCGTGTCAATTTATCGGATTGGAGTATCTTATTTTTTTAAGGATATTTTAATTTTGTGCTATTTAATATGTTACGATCTGGTTCGTACATTGACGAGTTGACATCCCATACAAAATGTCCACAATGATGACTTACATAGACAAGCTTTCCATTGGGCTTGAAATAATGGATATGAGGACCGTCTTTACCTTCCGTATGTGAGAATATGGGCTGGATCTTAAGGCTTTGAGCCTCAACTGATAGATCTGGTCGATCTTGAGGTTTAATGGGCTGGATCATCAGGATAGAACCTGATGTAGAAGGACCAGACGTGTCGTCGCAAGGTCTGGAGTAGATGGACTTTACTGAGCCATCTTTCAGTGTCCTCAGAATCGGAGGGGTTGTTGTATGAAAAGAATGTTGATGAGGCACATAGAATACCTTCTGGTAGTTGGTAATCCATTTTGTAGGCATAATCTTTTCAAGCTCCTGTGCTGGTAACTGCTTCGGTATTTGGAGGATAGTTGTCTGATTGTTTAGAGTATCAGCAACCGTGTATAGTGCATCCGAAGTAGAGTTGGGAAAGTTGACGTCCAACGCATGATTATGAAGGCGATAGATCATCTAGTGATGAAGAGTATCCATGATGGCTGTCGGATCTTGATCTGCGCCAGTGATCTGGATCTGAACTTGTAGACGTTCAGATAAAGGATCATCCAACCTGATGTTGAAATCAGGTGCTATGGTCAGTATCACACTCCCTTTGTCAAGAGTTGTCAGCATGGTACCAATCAAAGCATTTTGGTACGTTGTATAGGCAGTGTTTAAGAGAGAGATCCTGGCAGTCGCAGGTATTCCCTTTCTTCCATGTAAGGTAAGAACAAGGTGTATAGCTCCAACATGAAGATGTGTATGGCCTGTTTCCCTCCAAAGAGAGATCAGCTCCTTTGGTATTTCAAGCTTTATGTATTGTTCTGCTGTTGTAGATCTGAGACCACACTGTTCCAATTTGAAACTCTGGATGATTTCCTTTACACGAAGCCGACTAGTAGAAAGCACACTCCTGATACTTCTCGTCCATGAATGGTCACAAGAATATATGCTGTAAGGACTAAGCAAAGGCAAAGAAAACTCACAAACATGATTTTCTATAGGCACATGAGTAATCTCAACTAAATTTTCTATTTTTTGTGATAAAACACGTTTCACACTCTTAGGTAATGACGCTAAAGACAAATTAGAAGATAAATGAACTGGATCTGAAGAATCCATCACTCTTATATAACTTTCTTCTTTTACTTCTCCTTGGTAGAAAAGATGCGAAGGTATGTTTCCCTAAGAATTCACTCAAAGAAGTGAAAACTTGAACAAGACGCAAGATACATCAAAGGTAAGCATGTATGAAAACCTGACCACAAACATAACCTAGTGTGGAAAATGTTCCCAGACTTTGTTGTGTTAAAGTGAAATAGAAAAGAGGGAACGGTAGCAGACTGACGGAGTTAGGTGTAAATGTAGCAGCATGTTCATGAGCCACAAGTATCTGCAAATATGAAACAGTCGTGATCCTTTGGAAGATCTGAATAATTTATTATATTTATGTATACATGTACTTTTGATTATATTCAAGTTCTTAATTACTTGAATGAAGAATTAAACATAAGATTGCATGGCAAGTAATACTCACACCATCAACTCGTTGGATCTTGCTTATGCCTATCCTTCATCGATCAATACACAGCTGTGCCTGTCCTCACTCCCCACATAATATATGTAAAGAAAAGAATGATCACTCGAAACACTTCTGAACCTGTAGTTAGGGTTTTTCTCCGACGGGACAGAAACCGCCTGGGAGCAATCGGATTCGACGGCTGGATCAAGCACATTGCATTAGGTTACGGGGCTGGAGCAGCCGGTCCCGAGGAAGATCAGATCCAACCTATCACGGCATGATTATCAACGGTCGTTGTTGCGCTTCAGACAAAGTCTCTGATTTGGTGTGCTTGTCTCGTTCTTGAAACCGGTGAAATGACCTCACGCACATGGCCGATATTTGGGCGGCTGTGATTTAACCGACAAAATCACTGTACTTTTACTTCTTTCTCGGTAAAAAGCTGAGCTCCGCAGTGTTGTTCCTATACCAAATCCAACTATGTAATGGTCCAATCTTTTTCTTTCTTGTGACTGATAACTAGTATATTGAAATGCCCTTATATTGAAATGCCCTTTCGTTTCAAGTCGTCGAAGGCTCTGGGTAATAGTTGCAAGTTTGATGCTTTATTTCGGCGACATGCATCTGTGCTTGGGACTGAGTTCGGTGCCATTCAAGCAGAGGTTAGGCCTTCGTGTCATTTTTCTTTTCGCTCACTCATATTTTCAAAAACAATTAGCATTAGTTTTGGGGCTCATGAGAATTGCAATCATAAGAATGACCGCTTTAACAAGTATGGGCTAATGGGTTCTGAAGATGATGATTGTACAATAGCTAAAAATTCTAAATTGGGTTTTTGTAGCGAGGTAGAAGGATCGGATGAAGATGAGGAGGATGATAATAGGGAAGAAGTGGGAGAAGGTGGTTATGAAAGTTGTGGTGATAAAGATGATAATGAGTTTATGGTTTTCAGATCATCTGATGGGCTTAATCGGCAAAGGGAAGAGGTTATGAGAAGTGAGGTTGGGGATGAGGATTTTCGACACACTTTGGTGAGAGAAATTTGTAGGTTGATTGAACTTAGGTCTGCTTGGAACCCTAAGCTTGAAGGGGAGTTGAGGCATTTACTCAGAAGTCTGAAGCCAAGACAAGTTTGTGCTGTTTTGCAGTCTCAAGCTGATGAAAGAGTTGCTTTACAATTCTTCTATTGGGCTGACCGGCAATGGCGCTACCGGCACGACCCAATTGTATATTATGCAATGCTTGAGGTCCTCGGTAAAACTAAGCTCTGTCAGGGTGCTAGGAGGGTGCTCCGCCTCATGACTCGTAGGGGAATCTATCGTTGTCCGGAAGCTTATTGTCATGTAATGTTGGCATATAGTCGGGCGGGTAAGTTGAGGAGTGCAATGCAGATGTTGACTTTGATGCACAAAGCAGGTGTTGAACCAAATTTGTTGACATTTAATACTGCTATTCATGTTTTACTGTTGGCAAATAGGTTGGAAAAGGCATTGAGGTTTGTAGAAAGAATGCAACTTGTTGGAATTGCACCAAATGTGATAACTTATAATTGTTTAATCAAGGGATACTGCAATGTTCATCGAATTGAAGATGCCATTGAGCTAATTGATCAAATGCCATTCAAAGGATGCTCCCCTGATAAAGTTAGTTATCACACTGTAATCGGTTTTCTTACTAAGGACAAACGGATCAAAGAGATAAGAGAGTTAATGAAGAAGATGAGGGAGGGAAGTGGGTTATTACCAGACCATGTTACTTACAATACTGTGATCCATATGCTTTGTAAGCATCGCCATGCAGATGAAGCGCTTGAGTTTATAAAGGAAGCAGATGAAATAGGATTTTGTGTTGACAAGGTTGAGTACAGTGCAATTGTTGACTCTTTTTGTAAGATGGGCAAGATGGACAGGGCAAAAGAAATTGTGAATGTGATGTTCAAAAAGGGTTGTATACCTGATGTGGTGACATACACTTCTGTTGTCAATGGACTTTGTCAGGTTGGGAACGTAGAGCAAGCTAAAAAAATGCTTCAACAAATGCATAAGCATGGCTGCAAGCCAAATGCTGTGACATATACAGCCCTGCTAAATGGGCTTTGTCGAAATGGGAAGTCATTAGAGGCTAGGGAGATGATGAATATGAGTGAGGAAGATTGGTGGGCTCCAAATGCTATCACGTTTAGTGTTGTGATGCATGGGCTGCAGCGAGAGGGAAAATTATTGGATGCATGTGATGTCGTCAGGGAGATGGTTAGAAAGGGTTTCTTCCCAACTCCAGTTGAAATTAATTTATTAATCAAGTCACTCTGCCTCGAGGGGAAAATGAACGAGGCAAAACTGTTCATGGAAGAGTGTCTGAACAAGGGATGTGCTGTCAATGTTGTAAACTTTACTACCTTGATTCATGGCTTTTGCAAGAAGGATGATGTAGAAGCAGCTTTGTCATTATTTGATGACATGTATCTTATAAATAAACATCCTGATACCATCACTTATACAGCTATAGTTGATGCATTGGCAAGGAACGGTAGAATACAGGAAGCTACTGAGTTCACAAAAAAAATGCTTACTAAGGGCCTGAATCCTACACCTGTGACGTATAGAACAGTGATTCATCATTATTGCCAAAGGGGCAAAGTGGATGATTTGTTGATATTGTTAGATAAAATGCTGTCACGGCAGAAGTGCAGGACGGTATATAATCAAGTGATTGAGAAGCTCTGTAGTTTTGGAAACACAGAAGCAGCTGATAAACTCCTTAGTAAGATTTTGAGAACAGCCTCAAGAATTGATGCCAAAACATGTCATGTGCTGATGGAGAGTTACATGGGGAAAGGGAATCCTTTTTCTGCTTATAAAGTGGCTAGTCGGATGTTTAATCGAAATCTGATTCCTGATTTGAAGTTGTGTGAGAAGGTGAGCAAGAAACTGTTGTTGGAAGGAAAATCAGCAGAGGCAGATAACCTGATTCTAAGGTTTGTTGAGCGTGGTAATGTTTTACCTCAATGTCAGCAGCATCTGCAAAGCTAATGCATTCTTTGCTTATGATTGATGCACTCTTAGTTTTGAGAACTTCGTTGGATTTCAACTCAGTAAGACGTTTTTCCATTTTAATACATATGTGTTTCATGCTTCTTTTTTTCCATTTTGCACTTTCTTTTTGGATATTTCATTGAGTTATACGTTAGGTCACTGATGTGACACTTAAGCAGGTAACACTGTTTAATTACGTTTGTAAATTATTCAAACAGTTACTTGATATGAACACATGGGATCTTTTGGTTTTAGGTTAAAAAGTACACCATAACAATATCCATATGCCCAGTCAATTTTTCCAAGCTTTGGTGATGTGATCTTATAGTGATGTTCATAACACCAGAAAATAGTTTCAATGGTAACTGTACCACTTTCACTGCTGTGTGGAAAGCAGAAATGCATCTAGATGTATAAGATAGAAACTTTGTGTGATGGTGCAGGGAAAAAGAAGATTATTATAGAAATAGACAGATCCATGTTGGTTTATTCTGTGCAGTTCTTTGTACAAATCAAGCACTTTTTTAAAGCTTTCTTAAATCTGTTGACTCATGTAGGGAGTGGAGTTTCTATGTGAATGAAACAAGAGGGTATAGAAAATATCAGAACACCCACTTTATTTCTCTAATTTTATGTAATTTATACATGAGTATAATCTATTCTAATACTACTAAACTGTTGGATTTTTAGTATACACTGACTTATCATATCTATAGTATATCTTATCTTATTTACTAGAAGATAAACTTATCTCCTAGAAGATAATCTCCTAAGCTAACTAAACTTATCTAAGATAATTATCCAACACTCCCTCTCAAGTTGAGGAATAGATATTTATCATTCCCAACTTGCTTAGAATTGTCTCGAATCTAGGCGTAGGCATGATATTTGTGAAGATATCGATTTCCTCTGCTTCAGTAGGGACATAGCATAGATCAATGCTCCCTTTTTCTATTTCACATTTGATAAAGCGCCTGTCAATTCTAACATATTTTGTTTGATCATGTTGAACAGGATTCTTCACTATACTGATGGCTGATTTACTATCACTAAAAACTTTGATGGGAGAGGAAATGGTGATCTGTAGGTCCTACATCAACCTCTCTAGCCAAATAACTTCACAAATTCCTTGTGTCCCTAAACTTTGTTTCTTGCTACTACGGACTGCTTCTTGCTTCTCCATGTGACAAGATTCTCCAATAGTTTAGTACAATAACTTGATGTTGACCTACTGTCTTCAATACAACCAGCCCAATCTGCATCCGTGAACCCTTCTATGCTTCTTTTCTCATTTTTCCGAAACATTAATCCTCTACCTGGACTACGTTTGAGATATTTCAGAATATGGTGACTGCCTCTAAATGTCTTTGAGTTGGAGAGTGCATAAATTGGCTAACAATACTCATAGAATAAGCAATATTTGGTCTGGTTAGTGACAAATAGATAAGTTTTCCTACTAACCTTTGGTATCTTCCTTTGTCAACAGGAGGGTCTTCTTCATTTTTCTTTTTCTAGTTTCTCTCCAGTGGAGTTCCCATAGGTTTGCATCCCATCTTTCCTGTTTCCTCCAGTAAATCAAGAATGCATTTTCGTTGAGATATGAAAATACCTTCCTTACTTCTAGTGATCTCCATTCCAAGAAAGTGTCTTAATGCTCCAAGGTCTTTTACCCTAAATTCCAGCCTCAATTTTTGTTTTAGATCATTGATCTCTAGTGTCAATGCCTATGATTATAATATCGTCCAAATGCACAATGAAGATGGATTTCCTTCCAATTTTTCGACACTTTACAAAAATTGGGTGATCAGCTTGTCCCTATTTGTATCCAAACTTGCAAAGAGTGTCATTGAACCTCTTAAACCATGCTCGTGGAGACTGTTTGAGGTCGTATAAAGATTTTTTCAGTTTGCAAACTCTTCCCCTTCTTTCTTCGATTTCAAAACCTGGTGGTATCCTCGTATATATTTCCTCATCTAATGTACCATTTAGGAAGGCTTTTTTAATGTCGAGCTGATGGAGTTCCTAATCTAAATTTGCAGCCAATGATAGAAGAACTCTAATTGTGTTCAACTTCGCAACTGGAGCAAATGTCTCTTCATAATCTATTCCATAGGTTTGTGTAAAGACTTGAGCCAGTAATCTAGCCTTATACCGTTCAATCTCTCGGTGAACACCCACTTGCTACCAACCACCTTTTTCTGTTCTAGTAGATCTACAATCTCCCATGTTTTATTATCAAGTTAAGCTTTCATTTCTTCAAGTACAACTTTCTTGCACTTAGGTTCTTGGAATGCATCATGTAGATTTCTTGGAATTCGTACACTGTCAACCTTAGTAGTGAAAGCTTTAAACTTTGAAGATAACTTTAAGTAAGTCAAATAATCTGAAATAGGATATTTAGTACATGATCTTACCCCCTTTCGTAGTGCAATTGGCACATCTACGTCACTTGCCATAGTCTCTTTAGGAGCCGGTTCCTGATCCAATGATTGGCCTTGTTGAGGAGCTTTAGGCCTTCAAGAATACACCAAGGTTGGTTTTTCAAGATTGGTTCTCCCACTGAATTGGATTGGACAGTTTCAGGTTCAATGGCAGGTGTTTGCGGGTTTTGTGGGAAGGTTTGTGAGATAGGAAGTGATATGCTTGCGTCCCAATAAATCTCTTCATTGGATTTCTCCCTCTGAAGAGAGGTATTGGTGAGGTATGGTTGTTTTTTGAAAAAAGTGACATCATATGAAATAAAGAATTTGTTTCTAGAAGGTGAGAAATACTTATAACCTTTTTGAGTGGAAGAGTACCCAACAAACACACATTCAATAGCTCGTGGGTCAAGTTTGCTTCTATTGGGTTGATTGTTGTGTACAAAAATAGTACATCGAAAGACTTTTGGAGGAAGAGAATTAAGGTGCTTAATGTGAGGAAATTGTTCTAGAACACCTAATGGGGTTCAGAATTTAATAGTTTTTGAAGGAAGATGATTTATCAATTATGAGGCAGTTAGAATGGCTTCTCCCCAATAGGAATTTGGAACAAAGTTGGTGAACATCATAGATCGGGCTACCTCTAAAAGATGACAATTCTCTCTTTGCTATCCCATTTTTGTTGTGGGGTATAAGCACAAGAGCTCTGGTGAATGATCCCATTTCCACTGAGATATTGAGTAAAATCAATTGAAAAATATTCTCTCCCATTGTCTGTACGCACTGCTTGACTAGAGGTCTGGCGTACATTTTGGATGAGTTTGTGGAACTGTTTAAAGATATGATAGGCTTCATATTTGCCTTTCATTAGATATACCTAACATACCCTTGCATGATCATCAATCAAACTGATAAACCAACGAGTACTAGTTAGACTTGTAACTCTAGCGAGATCCCAGATATTACTATGAATTAATTGGAAAGGTTTTGAGGGTATGTATGAGTGTATGGAATAAGTATTTTTGCTTTGTTTTGCAAGGACACATTGCTCACAATATAAAGACATATAATCTTTATTGATGAAACGGTTTGGATATAAGATTTTCAAATATGGGAAATTGGGATGACCAAGGCGTTGACGCCATAACATCTCATAAGAATTTGACATAACTGAAAGGGAAATCCTATGTGGTGGTTTGGATTCAGTAGGAGTACTCTTTCCTGAGAAGTAGTAAGTCCATTTTTCTCCTTAGCATTGCCAATCATCTTATCTGAACACCGGTCCTGAAATTCACAATGAGATGGAAAGAAATTCACAATATAGTCCATGTCCTTGGTTAATTGACTGACAGATAGTAGATTATAAGTTAGCTTAGGCACATAGAGAACAGTATTTAGTGTCAGTTTTGGCAAACAAACTCTCCCTTGACCAATAACTGGTGACCCTTTTCCATCCGCAACCCAGACATTAATTTTTTGGTTACATGGCTCATATTGTTCAAAGACATTCAAAGACCCAGTCATGTGGCCTGATGCACCTGTCTCCACAATCCAAAGATGTTGACTTAGGGACTTTGATAATAATGATTGACACAAGTTACCTTGATACACTAGGGTTGCAGTAGAGGTTTGTTGGCCATGTGAGTCTTTTTCAGTTGTGATTTTTGTCTGATTCAAGAGTTGATGGAGTAGTTCAATCTGTTGGGGGGACAAGTTTAGCCTTGTGGATTTGTTGATATCGGATTTTGCTACATGTGCTGCTCCACGTTTTTGTTGAACTCTTTGGCTTTTAGGTTTCCAATCTGGTGGTTTCCCATGTAATTTCCAGCAGGTCTCACAGGTGTGGTAGGCCTTCTCACAGTAGTCACACCACTGCTTGTTCTTGGTTTCTTGCTCTCGGTTTTGGTAAGTAGACTCCTTTCGAGAGTTTTTCAATAAAGCTGAGCATTGAGAGGTTTGTTCAGAAGCGTGTGAGGTAAGTATGACCTTTTTCCTACTCTCTTCCTCACACCTCAACAAACGTTTCTCATATTGATGGCAATGGTTTTAAATCGAGTAACCATCCTCGTACTTCATCAATTCCAATATTAATTCCCTGCAAGAAATCAAAAACTCTCTCCTTCTCTCTCCTTCTACAATAATTTTTCATACTTCTCGGCATCAGCACAACACTCCCAATTTACTGCATAAAATAGATCCATCTCTTGCCATAATTTAGTAAGTTATAATACTTGGTAACCGACATATTATCTTGTTGAGTATTTCTGATTTATCTGATTTCAAAGCACTAAGAAGTGTTTTCCAAATCAGAATATATTTCTTGCACAACCTCCCAGATTTCTCTTGTAGTTCTGTAAAATAGGTAGGTGCTTCCTATTTTTAGCTCTATTGAATTTATAAGCCAAGCTATGAAAATAGAATTCTCAGCTTCCCAAGCACTGTAAGTGATTGTTGTTTCGTGTGGTTGAGGAATTGCCCCTGTTAGATATCCAACCTTGCCTTTTCCTTTGATTACGAGCATGACTGATTGAGACCATTCTCAAAAATTCGTTCCATGTAATTTATGTTGCTTGATTTGCAATGAAAGATTATCAATAGAAGGAGATGGAGTTTGGGCTGAAGGTATTACTTAACTAGGTGTTTGGGATGAGGTTTCGGACTCATCAAAGGAACCGAAGGTTGGTTGAACTCCAGCCTTATGCTACCAGAATTGGTAGCTCTGATATCATGTTAAATTTGCAATGGGCCTACGGGCTCACACAAATAAGAAAGTTAGACCACATACTAGTTTAATTGAGGTTCCATCCTAAAACTAATTGTTGATAGATAGAGTAGCCCATTAGGCTTATATGTTAATCTTCTTTCTCCTCTTTCTCCGAAGTAGGACACTCGCATGTGGGTACGCTTAATACTTCCCCTCATATGTGAGTCTCTTTTTACTTGGGCAATCTGGAGAGGTGCGTAGCCAATCATCATTAGGGCTGGACTTCTGATTGAGGTCAAATAGGCCACCTCCTGGGGCAAACAATACTGTTGGGTCACTTGCTCCATGTAGACTTCAATTCCTTCTCTAGTTGCTTAAGTAGCGGACCCTCTTCTAGGGCAAATAGTAGGCCAAGATCTTCTTTGACCATGATACCATGAAACAAGAGGGTATAGAAAATATCAGAAGAAAACCAACTTTATTTATCTGATTATATGTAATTTATACATGAGTATAATCTATTCTAATACTACTAAACTACTGGATTGTTAGTATGTGCTAATTTATTCTATAGTATATCTTATCTTATCTACTAGAAGATAATCTCCTAAGCTAACTAAACTTATCTAAGATAATTATCCAACAGTGAACTTGAAGCCAACACTGTGAACAAGGTCGTTAATGATGAACATGTTACGTATAAAATGTAACAGCATACGGGTAGTATAAAAGTACCCTGTAACTGTTTCCCTAGCAGAAGAAAAATATAAATTAGCTATTTGCCTTTCTCTATTTTTGTGTATTTCAATGCCTTCTCTCCTCCTTCTGGATTCTTCTCTCTTCTTTTATCCTCTGTTCTTTGTTTTTTCTCTTTAACGAAAGTTATTCATAACTGGACATCTTGCTGTATTGATGAATTATTAAAGATGCTAAACCAGAGCCAAATAACTGACCAATTGTTGGTCATGTATGCAGGTAAATCTTTTATGAAAGACTGGTGGAGTTTTTGAAAGAAAGGGCCTCAGTCAGTGGTTCACACCATTAAAAATTATGACTGGGAATTGAATGCTTGTGAAATCTGGTCTTAGTTCATCAGAGTTTGAGGTGGCTAAGGACAGGTAAATTAATGCCTTTCTACCCACCCCTTTATAACTTCTTTGTTGGGAGATGAGTCTCACTATGATATACAGCAGATTTATGGGTTTCGTTTGCCTTTATGCAGTTTGCATTTTCAGCCAAGATTACATATATTTTTTTGGTAAATAAGATTACATATATTGGCATCATGATGGGAGGCAGTGACGTTTATCAACAATAATTGAAACAAACAATCCCTTTGGCTAATGCATTGGTGTCAAGGTATTCAATTGTGTGACGATAGCTTGTATTGTTTCTTCACATTAGCAATATGAAAGCACCTCGAAACAAAAGGCGGGGAGTCCCTGAAACTGTTTGGGAGCTACACCGTGTTTTTGCTTGATGCTTTCAAGGCATAAAATCATACTTTTGGTTTAGAATAATACTTTTTGTATGGTTGGACTCATTCTTGAAGATTTCTTTTAATATTCTGAAAAATTCTCGTACTCACTGAATTGATGCATATTTTTGTTATTATTTTGTTAAAAAAGTTGACGTAATTTATATGTAACGTGATTATGTATTAGTTCTATGAAAAAGTTTGACAGGAAAATTAATAAAAGATGTGTGTATATATTTAACAAAGAAAGATGTGTTTTTAGGTATTAAAATATAAAAGATTTTAAAGAATGAGTCAATGTAAGTGGTGTAAATGTTATCATCTCTTGTGTTAATTATCAGTGGCACCAGAATTTGGATGCCGCTGCCTTTGCATTAACAAGTGCTATTAGAATGAAGCAGTATATATTTTTTGTTCGAGTTGGACCATCTTCCTATTCTTTGTTTCTCTCTCGTCTTGGAAAGGCCAAAGAGCAGTCTTTTTTTAATTCTTCCCTAGCAATTATGTTCCAAGAATATCTGAATCCTCAAATGTTAAAGGCTCTTGATAGGGCTAGCGGGAAGATAATATCTCACTGATAATTTGATGGATACATTTACAAAATAGGTTGGACCAATTAGTTCTTTCTGGAATATGAATTCCGGTTCATATTCTTTTTCTAACTGAATTTTTTTTTTCAGTTGGAGGACATGAAATGTTTTGGATAGCATTTGACGAGGTAGAAGCCTGAGAAGGAACTCCAATACAAGCAAATGAAAGCAACCTTATTAGCCATTTGGTTCTCCTCAAAAACCGATTTTGAATGAGCAAATCCATTTATTTCTACACCTCAAAACAGAATAGCGAAGTTATTTACATACTTGGATCCTTGCAAACATTATGCATATGCCTCTGTACACAGTATACCATGCTTTAAAAGGTTATCAGTTGATAGCCTCTAAATTCAGTAGTTGTATTGAAACTTAAAACCGTAATTTTGAATTGAATTTTTTATTAGGATAAGTATTTCCTAAATTAAGAAGTTATTAAAAATCAGACAGTTTCATTGATTCAGGACAAGTCTAGACTTGAATCATTGATATGAAAAAAGTACTACAGCTAGGATGCTTTGGACATGCACTTGCTTTGATAATTGGATGCATTAGAAGGTACCTATCCCCAACCTATAATGCGTAAAGTGCGAGTACTTAAATATATTTGGGTTGGTGTATTTAGCTGTTAGCGAGTTTTGGAAGATCCTTATTTGTCTTCCCATCAAATACGTCAGACACATTTGTTTGCAATTATCATCTGAATTATATTCGATATTCGTACCTTCAAAGGGGGAAACACACAAGAAGCTTCCTACCCAATATTTCATGGAATCCTGTTTCTAATAGTCCCTGAACAGGACCATATTAGTTGAATCCCTCATCCAACTGCGGTCTGATTTCATGGCTATGTTCACCTAGTACTTGAGCAGAAACTATATAGCACCTTCTTCTGTTGTTAGTGTACGATATAATATATAGTATTCACTTTGATGCTCATGAATATGAATATGATGGTGGTAGAGTAGTACTTCCAATTCTGCTAATAATGGAATACAAGACTCGTATCTCTTTGACTGATGGCGACTGTTGACTGGTTCACAGACATGTATTTTGTATATTTTTTACTTTAGGACAAATTCGATTAGTCTATTCCTTTGTCTAGTTGAAAGACAAATTGTCCACACTGTGTATTGGATTCCTCTCCGAGGCTATTATTCATTGTGCATTAGTCATCTCCTAATTCCACAGGTTAATACTTACAAATCACATGTATAAGACATATTAAATAACAACTGCAAGTGATCCGTTTCTTTTTCTGTTTGTAAATAACAACTTACAAACAGCAGTGTTTTGGTTATCCGCTTTGAAAAGTATAAAGGTAAGTGGAAAATTAGCTGAATAAAATGCCTTCTAGAGGGCAATGGAAGCATAAAGAAAAGGCCAACGGATCTTCTGTTTTTGTTATTACTCTATTCTATCAAATATCGTCCACATATTTATATGATGTTTTTATAAATGTGTGAACAAAATTATATGATACAAGATTGAAACACTCTGACGGGAATAGAGAATTTCGTTCCAAAAAAAAGGATAAAATCTTCTCTTCGTGTTATTCAATTCCTACTCTATTTTATTACATTTTATTCACATACGGAAATCGACAATCTCGTTCTAAAGAAAAGAGTCATTTGTTGCTTTTCAAGTAATGTTTTGTTTAATAATGGATGTTCCCTTTCCCCACCACACTGAGCGGTATTATCTTTGGTTTGTGCTGTGGACCACAAGGCACAACATGATGTAAACTGAAACACGCGCAAGTAAGCAGTTTAGATTACTCTAATAGATTAAAGATAGTCATGTTTTGTAACCAAAAAAAAAGAAGATAGTCATGTTTGTATCATCTTAATACGTAATGATGAATATGGTTTTAATCTCTTTATTGTTTTACGGTCTCTCTCTGTTATCTTGGCATCTCTGATTAGCATGGTGTTTCCAGGAACTGGCTTGAGTGGTTGAGGAAGATTGTTTTTTTTTTTTTGCCCCCCTTCTTATTGCTCAAATTGTAATCTGTAAAGCCATTTTATGTTGAATTATAATTAGAAGATTTACCTCAAATTATATAGCTCAACATTAGACAATTGAGTTCTGCAACCCCAGAGAAAAAGAAAAAAGATCTCCGAGTAGAGCAAGTTTGTGGGTGAGTGATGCTAATCTTTGCTTTAAAGGGTTAATGATTATGTGGGTTGGAAAGTAAAAAGAGAAAGGCAATAAAGCTTTTGGATGACTATCAACTTGCTGCATACGTTGTCCCCTCCTGAGGTGTCAATCGTCCTTTCACTCACCTGCCCCTCTCACTACACCTTTGCTCGTTAAGATAAGGTAGTTTGATTGGCCAACTAACAGGGTCAATTAAAATAAGGTCTTAAATTCGACTCTTGGTAACAGAAGACAGTGGACTGCTCTGTTAGGGAGCTGACCAAGATTATACCGTAATTCAATCCTCCAACGATAGTCAAGCCTGCGACTGGGAACCCTTAGAATTGAGGATTCAACCTTTTGAAACAAGCTAACTCCCTATTTCCTTCCACAAGTAGCAGAAATCTTCTTTTTGTAGAAAACACTTTTAAGGAAAAGGAATATGATATTAATATCTTTCGAATGTTTCTTTTGATGACCTGCTTGCTCTATGATTTATATGATTTGAGACCTGAATGCAGTAAATAACGTTTTCATGTTTGTTCCATTTGTTTTGTTTGATTGGAAATAACACAGATCACTAGATCAGTTATATAGCCTTATCAATCACTTGAAGCTCCAAAAGTTAAATAACGTTTTCATGTTTGTTCCATTTGTTTTATTTGATTGGAAATAACACAGATCAGTTATATAGCCTTATCAATCACTCGAAGCTCCAAAAGTACAGCACATTTGTTAATTCAAACAATGGTATTAAGAAAAAGCCCTTCTTGTTCTAGACATGCAAAAAGATTCGAAAAAAGTTCTCTTTTACTAGATAAAGAAATTGTTTTTAAATAAAAGAGGTGCCAATAAATTTTATATTTCTTCCAAACTTTACATTAAAGAGAGAAAATAATATATGAAAGCACAGGGAAAGAAAGAACATGGAACACAACGAGATACATAAACACAAAAATAAGTTCTACTGTTAACTGCTTGTATTTCTGCTTAAATTAATCATATAAATGCAGATCAATTATCAGTGTGACATTTGCACGCGAAAGCCATGATTCAATTTCAGAGATTTCCCTTTGGCTCAGTTTTGTTGGCAACTGGCAATGAAAGGACCAAAGAATGACACTTTCTTAAACAAGTTGATTTACTTTTTCCCATGATATGTATTTCTAATCCTATTTATGTATGAAAACATCACTTCACATCATTAAATTTGGCATCTGAATTTGGACTGAAGTATGTTGATTAATAGACTTAGCTATTTGTTTGTTTCTCTCTTGTCTTAAACCGTGATTTCTAACCAACTAGATATATCTTGCGCTTTCAGGATGTCCTGTTGCCTGTAATAATCTGCTTTGCTTTACTACACAAAATACTGGAGGTTGTCAAAATCAGGAATTACTAGGTCATATATATCCAAAGCTTCTAATTTTGCACAGACAAGTGCTAACTTGTATTGTACAAACTTAATCAAGTTCCAGCCTTCTAGGATACAATCTAACTGAGCTTGTTAGCATGTCTCAAGTAACTCTTAAACTCAGTTGTAGTTGGTCCAAGCCTATTCTTTCGACATCAATGTGCAACAGATGGATCTAGCTACGGTTTGAGATAGAGTGTGACGTGTTAGTGATATAACATCACTATACAAATTAAGATATATATTTTTATGATATCAAAAAGTATAAAGATGACACCAAAGCTTGAACTTTGAAGCTCCATTAAAGTGGACAAATCAGTTTCAGCTGTCCCTATCATTAACGAAAAAGCTGTCTGGTATATTGTGTATTTTTAATCTCCTGTCAATTTAAACACTCTACTGTACTAGTTTAGGTTCTCGTCAATTCTAAGATAATGACTACAGATTCCAATCCGAGATATAATTTAGACTAAAATAATTGTCAATATCTGGAAACACTAATTTGAAAACAGTTTATCCTGACAGAAATGGTGATCACAGATAATAACATAAACTACACCTATAATGTAAAGAAGACATAATACAAGGTGTTATGCATCTTGTTTTATGACTTAATTGAACCTTATTCCTCGATGACCATGTTCTTAAGAGCGGAGATCAAGAAAAAAAAGTTTCCACGGCAAAAGATATCTTTATTTTCCATGCTTAGAAATCAGAGCATCATAATTTGTCAAGAGAATTTGCAATCATGGAAGAAGCAATGTAAATACTAGCAGCTCACATTACCCAACAAAAGTTGTAGGTAATGGCAGATATTGTTGGAAGGTGGAAAAGTTATCAAAAAATAACAGTGAACAAGCTTCTGCAACTGAATTATGAGCTGCATCTGCCTAGAAATGGGAGAGTACTCCAGATGTGAAAGAAATGGTGCCTCTGCACTTACAAACTACCCAAGTCGTGAGCTTTTTAATTTTTGCAGAACGAGAAAACCCATTTTTCTGCAGTGTCTTTAAGTACTTTTCAATATCTTCCAGAACCTAGTAGTGATAGTACCAAACGGTAGTTTTCTTGTTACCAGTATCAAATGAGCAAGGAGAGTTAAGAAAAGAGAGGGAGAGAGAACAATTAGTGAGTCATTTTCTTCTCTCTGTGATTGAAAAGTTGAAAGGTACAAATGAAAAAGATACGAAATTGCTTTATTGACTTTGTTTTTAAACTTTAATCATACTCTTGCTTGAAACTTTTCCATATTTCCTCGTGGACTAGATATATCTCTACTAAGTTGTGCCATTTATGACTGGAAATGCGTATTAATCCCTGAATTTGATATGATTAGGCGTGTTAATACTTTTGGATTAAGTTAAGGTTTCATTAATTATCTGCAATCTTTGAGTTGAGTGGGTTATGGTTTAATAAAAAGCCAAGTTTATGAACGTAAAAGTTTGCAGGTCTTGATGTTAGAAGAAAGCAGATTTTGACTCCTATGGCTATAATCTTCATACTAGAATAGTTGTAGACCCACAAATCAGGATGTAAGTGTAACTTAAAGAGTGTTCCAACCCACAGCATAGCAACATAAATCTCCCAAACTCTCTCTCTCCCCCACCAAAAGGAACAAAACAAGGAAAGATTTATACCCATCAAAAAAGCAGATCAGCACATAATGTGTGTCCAGTGGCAGTGGGGAATCAAACTCTTCTCTCCATCCAAAGCCATCTTTCTTTGTCAATGTAATACATATAGAATTCATCTTCCTTTTCATTTCTACATACATACATGTATATCTACTACACATAACAAAACAAACCCATAAACCAAAAGCATCGAACCTTTCATGAGTAAACAAAACAAGTGTTTTTCTAAAACCTCATTGTTCTTCTTCTCCACATATATATACACATAAACTGTAGCTCCTAAGCAACAAAACTTCATTTACTCACTCCCACGTCTACATAGAGATATATATATTTAGTGTGTAAATAAGTTGAGAACTTACAAGTGATTAATCTGCCTGATTTGGTGCAATGGATGAGTCGTGGAGGATGCGAATGGGAATGCCGGCGACCCTCCCACGACGAGACTCCACGGAGGACCCTGTTAAGGGGCCCGCTCCCAGGCGATCCATGGAGGCTCTCGATCCCGACGATTTCGCAGACGTATTTGGCGGCCCGCCGTCGAGCGTTTTGTCTCGAAAATTCTCCGAAGACTTTACTAGGCCGTCGACTACTTTCTATGAAGAGATATTCAGGCAGCCTGAGTTCGTTACGACACAGAAGAAGAGTGGTGGCCGCAGCTTGCCCGCGTTCAGGATTCCGGCAAGGGGAGGAGCGTTTTATAGTGACGTGTTTGGGTCGGCCGATGAGTTGCGAAGGTCGGTAGAGCGGTCGAGGTCGAATTCGAAGGGGAAATCGGAGTCAAACTCGTCGTCGGTGTTGAGCTCCGAAGAGCTAAGTCCTCTTCGAAGAACGGTCGCCGTTGATGACGTGGCATTGTCTTCTTTTGCTTCAAAGTTGAGGTGAGATAAGCAGTTCTGCTTCAAAGTCTGAGCTACTTTTTGCTTACTTAGATATTTAGTTGACATTTATGCCCCTGTTGTTTCCGCCTTTGCTGGTATTGTTCTTCTGTTTACCAAATTTGGAACAAATTCTAAGATGTTGATCTGTGCATAGGCCAATCAATGTTCCCGGCAGATGGAACTCAATCGCAATGGATCCTGAGGAACGACTAAGAAAGCATGGGATGCCATCGTTTCACTGCAGTCCTCATTCCCATTCCAACAGCTATTACATGGAACGTGAATACAAGGAGAACTTGAGTAGCTCCTGTTTCAGAGTGTCTCGTCAGGTCTCATCGCCAGAAACCACAATTCTTGAACCCAATTCGTATCCAAGTATCAAGTTGTCGGTAGATGATTTTCAGCTCAACTCTCCTTCATCTCCAGCCTCTTCACTTTGTCAAGAACCAGAGGCAAAGGCTGGTATGCAGTGTGATCCAGCACATGAGGAAATGGAGCACGAGGAGGACGAAGTTATGAGTTCCTACGTGATTGAAATCAATTCTGATCACAGGAAGGGTCATGGTGAAGCGGTTTCTATTGATGAAGCAATCGCATGGGCTAAGCAGAAGTTTCAGGAGCATAGTGGTTTTGACAGACAGTCTGAAAAGGAGCATTCTGTCGAGGAAGAAGGTAATGGCTCAACTTAAGAATGTAACCTAATCTTCAAGTTCTGGACTCCGACAAATTACCCGTTCTCATGATCTTCATTGGAATTATGTGTAGAAATACCCGTTGCACATGAATTTATCGTGCAAAAAACAGAAGGACATGAAAGGATTCAATCTTCCATGGTAAAGTACTGCTCTCTGCAAGCATAAAAAGCAAAAGTTTTTATATCAAATTTTGGTACAACTGTCGTTGAACTGTGTACTGGATTGTTATTTGGATAAACTAGGCAAAAGCTGTTTCTAGGTGAGCAGTCTTTGTTACTCGTGATCATTTTCAGTATTGCCAGCAATCAGTGATCTATTGGGTAGGAGAAAGCATCAATAATATCACAAAAAACGTCAAACCTTCACATGTAAATCTTCCCATCATGCTGATTGCTGACCATATGGTTCATATTTCATAATTCCTAGACATGCTGAACCACAAGCACGTCTTTTCAATTTCGCCCAGCATCTTCACTAAACTAATGTAACACTAAACCCAGTTAATACAGAAGTTAAAAAGTATCATTTATTTTTTGAACTTGTGTGTATCGTGTTGATAATGAATATTATAGTCCCATAACTTTGTACTGATCCAATGAGGATGTGGAGTTTGCTTTGCAGGACGAGTTAAAGAAACGGGATGCAGAAAAGTACAGAGAGCAACTAGAAAAAAATGTGAGCATCCAGATACAAAAGAATATTATAAATGAGCAGATCTTTTTTAGAATAATAAATTCGCATGAATTGGAGATCATTAGAGAATATGCATCATCAGAATTCTACATGATCAATAGGCCTTTTGAGATTAGGTGTATTGACATCTTG
>JANZLF010000002.1:39211096-39221956 GCA_026546835.1 Erythroxylum foetidum
GTCATTTTTATTTATTATTATGAGTTTTGAAAGTATGGTTAATGTAAACAGTAAATTAGTAAAGTATACAGTACAACTGTACAATATACCAATAAACTATTTTGTAAACTATAAAAAATTGATGAACTATTTTATAAATTTAAAAAATTACCTGAAACGGTACCCGATAATGACCGATAATAATACAATATCGTACTAGAACTCAATCTAGTACTAAGTCCATTACGATATTCCCAACTTTGCTTGTAAAGAAGAGACACTTCAAAATAAGTAATTACTATTACTATTACTAATTTCAATTACAGAATTCTCTGTATATTTAACACGATTCAATTTTGACTAACTAAATATTGAAATATACTCACCTACGTGATCAAGTTTGATACTTTAAATAATTATTTCTGTAAATTTATAGACTTGAGACGAAGCCCAACAAACCTACCCGTAAACCAAGCTTATTTCTAGTTTTCCTATGCCAAAACCAAGCTTTAACAATTCAATGAACAATATTAATGTTGACAAGTTCACATTTCAACAATCTCAAGAGAAATTTAGTGGAAAAGCATAAAGACCAAATACAAGTAGACACAATGGTTAATGATGTTTGAGGATATTGAGGCACATGCCTGAAAATATCATGACAAGACAGAGACAGAGACAGGTTGTCTAAAAGAAGAAGTCATGCAAGACACTCGTGTTGTCCTGGAAACATCAAATAACATGCATAAAATCTGGTCAGGTACAAATGCTTATGCTGATATACACGTCTCATCGTGATTACGAGGCCCCATTTAATTTAGTTATCTCTTCTCAGTAAATTCATGTCACTTGGTTTTCTCAAACCTTGTAAATTTATAACTTTCTTATTGGTGTAGATTTGGTCGCACTTCTTGCTGTTGTTACTTGATTTAAGAGTACTTTATTAATTATCCTATTGAGAATTGCTAGGAATATTAAGAATTTTGTCTTCTGAGAACTCTCCCAATCATGACAGGCTGCCTAAAAATATAATATATTATAAATTTAATGAATTAATCCGTGTTGATAATGAATATTATAGTCCCATAACTTTGTACTGATCCAATGAGGATGTGGAGTTTGCTTTGCAGGACGAGTTAAAGAAACGGGATGCAGAAAAGTACAGAGAGCAACCAGAAAAAAATGTGAGCATCCAGATACAAAAGAATATTATAAATGAGCAGATCTTTTTTAGAATAATAAATTGGCATGAATTGGAGACCATTAAAGAATATGCATCATCAGAATTCTACATGATCAATAGGCCTTTTGAGATTAGGTGTATTGACATCTTGGCCAAATTGTTGATTGAAATACAAAAATTCCTTTCCATGACACCACAGGTGGAGCTGGAGGTCCTGGAACAAGAAGTCAACTTGTGGGCTGCCAGCAAGGGAACAAATATCCGCTTGCTTCTCTCGACACTGCATCATGTAAGTTATATATAGTTTTGCTATCACTTCTGCAGCTTGTGTTTGATGGATTCAATGATTAATTACAGTCCACAAAGCAGACATCCTAAATGATGGATAATTTGTTTCCCTGAATGGAGTTCAGATTCTATGGCCTGATAGCGGTTGGTTTGCAATCCCTCCGACAAATCTTATTGATAGTTCAAACGTAAGGAAGGCTTACCAAAAAGCAAGATTATGTCTCCATCCAGATAAGTTACAACAGAGGGCAGCCACGGTCCAGCAAAAATTTATAGCCGAGAAGGCATTTTCTATCCTTCAGGTAAAATTTTTTTGGTTGCAGTAGGAGGGGATCCAGAATTTTTATGACCTAAAATTTCTTAATACAAAACTGAGAATTAGGTACAAGCTTTAATAAGAGCAAGATGACTAGCGAGTAATAAGGACTGGTAAATGCAGTATAATGATCTGACAGAAAACAAAAGTGAACTCTGATATACGTGTTTACAGGATGCATGGACTGCTTTCCTGTCCCAAGATGTCAATTGACGGAGTTCTAGCGGATATTTGTTTTGGACAGTGATGAGCAATCAATGTCAGGAGACATTAGATTCTAAACTAGAGCATGATGTTGAAACAAGTGATGTATAATACGAGAGGTTCAGTTCAACACCATGAATCATAAGATTTTTGTATTTTAATATTATGCTTTCTTAGATGCCTAGCTCTCTTCTTTTTGGATAGTCTTACTTGCAGACTAATCAATATGAAGATGAGACGAATGGCCATATGAAACTGTTACAATTGTAATTTGTTCCTTGTGAGAAAAAAAGATCTACAAGTTCATGTGTTATGTTTTGCTCTTACCTTTCCATCCATAAACTAATGATGTCCGTAATGAGCTTTTGTAGAAGGATCACAGAGCTTGCATTTCAGAATTATCGCCTATTTTTAATTCAAGTGTTATCCTTTCTCAAACTGCTCTTAATTTCTACCAGAAACTTTATCAAGGAAACAGGAAATGGGGAAGCAGTCTCTCATTAAGTCTTAACAATCAAAATCGAAGACCATGCAACCTGAACCTTCTAAACCTGAAGAAAATGAGCATTGTCAAAAAAGGAAATGAGCTAGGACACTAGAGATTACATCCAACAACATAACCTGCATCTATTAGTGTATTCTTGCTCTGAGGAAACGTGATTTACAAATTCCTGAAACAAATTTGATGGTCGTAAAAATAGTAATGAGAAGTGAAAAAACAGCAGGAACTGGGCCTAAGGTTACAGGAACAACAATTATGGAGAAAAAGACTAAGCAAAATCCTGGTAGGAAGTACTGTTTAGAATCGATGCTCAGTCTTTGTTTACTATCTATTTCTTGTAATCACTCTTTGCGTGAGATCAACCAATGCCCGCCTTGACTTTCTTACTTCTTCATCATCGGTTTCTGGTAGAGAATCAATAGCCAGTGCAGCGAGCTCAGAATGCTTTGCAGCTGACTCCCTTGTCCTTTGAATTCCACGGCTCTTCCCTAGGTACTCAAGGGCCTATGTTTTACAAAGGTTTAACAGCTGTGTGGCTCATAGGCTCAGAATTCTTATAGTGGTTAGAATTGAAAAACAGAACAAGTATAACAGTGGATCATGGCTCATCCAATATCAAACAACTAAAGCAGCCAGGTTCAATTACTCGTAAGGAAAGAAATCGATCTGACTAACAAGGGTTAAAAACTAATGGAAAAAGAAGTTTCAACTTGGAGGGATCACACCAGGTCTTCTAAGTTGAGCCCAAAAAATCAAGAAGAAACCTTGGGCATAAAAATGTAAATCATTGCAATCTAGCAAAGCTTAGTGATAATAAAACTGACTGATTAAAACTACAATTAGGTGAAAGAAAAATATATCTGACAATGTGTGCTATTCCTCATAACAGTCTAGTGAGAAGTCTTATTCAGAAACCAAAATTCTCAGTATTAGCACTTTACAATCAAACTAAAAGTCCATGAAAACTCAAACTTCTTGCAAGGAAAGATTAATATGGATATTATTTTATGAGAAATGACTAGCATGTTGATCCAAATTGATTTAAATTAATGGTAAAGTTCACCATTGAAGAATTTCATCAATTCACAGCAGTGCAATATGTCAATCATTCATTTAACATCTGCAAAATCAACACTACTAGAGATGTAAGCAGGACAATTCAGTGTAAACTTACAATATCAACATTTTCAGGTTTATCAAAGCCCTGATCAACTATTGCACGCAACTGAGGAAACTCCTCCATTGCAAATAATATTGGAGCTGTTACTATACCCTGTAAAATTAGACTATTCCCAAATCAGTTATTATGATCAATCATATACTAAACCTAAATCATCTGGCTATACAAAAGCAAATAGAAACAAGGTGTCTAGAGTACAGAACGAAAGAAAATGCAACAAAGAGATGTTTGGCAGCAGCCTTTAGCAGTCAAAGCACAAGAATAATTTTAAAAATCCATTTACCTTAATGGTTAATTATTTGAGACTAATTATGGAGGACCTCAGAAATATCTCTATGACATTACACCTCAAGATACAAAAATCATGCTTTCGTACAAAAGTTTTCACTTTGATAAAAGAAACTATGACAGGTTTCGAAGCAAAGAGAAATTATGTGAACCTCATTTTCTTTCTACCTTCAATCAAGGATGTAAATACTAGGAATCCATGATTACACAGTAGTGAAGATCAGCAATATAAGATAATAAAATAAAACAATATGAGTTCAGATATTTATTATGATGCTCAAGTTGATCCTTTACCGTTCAGAAAGAAAAGGGAAGTGACATAATACATGAAGAAGGAATATCCTATGCCTAAGTTAATGCAAGACATCTATCGACCATAAAGGATATACATATTTTTTCAACAAAACAAGCAATAACTATACAAAAGAGGATAGTTAATAAATCTACTTGACTAAATAAACTTGCAAACGTTAATGTTTCTACAATAAAGAGAGTTTAATAATAAGAAAAGATACATCACGTATGTCAGATAATGAATCCTTTCCAAGGGAAGTGGATGTGCCTGTGAAATCAAGTACATCATCTATCAATTGAAATGCCAATCCCTGTAAAAATACAACAATTAGAGAATATTTGTCACAAGAATCAACTATTGTAATCAAAGAGATTCATAGTACGGGAAGAGAAACTGAAACATTTTTATGGAGACGAAGTATCAATATCTATAAACTTCTCCACTAAAATAGAATGTAATTGATTGCAGAAGAGTTCAATTATGCAGACTGAAAAGGCAATTTCTGCAGAACTTCCATCTCACACTGTTCATCTTTCTTAAGACTACAAAGAGCACTCTTATTTGACTATAGACAAATACTAGAATTTCATTCATTTAATGCAAACTTTAACACCTTCTCGAACTTGCATGCATGAAGACCACTAACAATAAGTCTATAGTAATTTGGTGAAAAGAATAATAAGAAAAAGTCAACAGGAAGCATTAAATATAAATCTACAAACCAGATTCTTGCCATACTCAAATGCCAGCATTGCAACTGCTGTAGTTTGCCCTGCAAGAAGTGCAATTGCCTTGCAGCTGTTTGAAATCGGGGATGCAGTCTTGTAGTATGTTTTTTGCATATAATACTCCATGCTGCATGACGAAAATAAAAAGTAACATGATGAACTAATAAACCAAGAACTTACAACTCAGAAGAGCATACTACATAGACAACTAGGAACACCTGCAATCACTGAACATGTCAAACATTTATATGCAAGAAAGAGACGAGCAGCACACCTACAACGTTGTTCAGAAGTTGTAGTCATCTGCATGGTTTCACCTGTTACAAGATGCTCGACGACAGTTGCTAGTAATGAAACAACCTACATGCACAGAGAGATCAGTTACACACTGGCACAACTTCATATATAATATGGTTCATGTTTCAAAAACTAGCCCCTTACCAACCAACTTGTCCTTAAAAAACAAAAAACCAAAAAAAAAGAGGAACGGGTACCGGAGAAAATGAATCACTTGCATCCTACTAAAAGTTGCAACCTCTATTTCTGCTCCCTATAGTCATGACTTCATCCCTATGGCAACGTCATTTCTCCATGTTGTTGACCAAAATGAATTAAGGCATACATCGGATATAGTAAAATGACTGTAGTTAAAAGAAAGTCAAACAGAAAGTAAAAAACTCAGGAGGTACATCCCAGACAAATTTGTTGGACACTTGACTAATTTGCATTGTTTTCACCAACTAGTTTCACCAGGATATATCAAAATTATGTAGCAATATACATGTAGATAGAGTCCAAGAAACTTCACAGTATTTCATTATGAGTCCGCACATGCCACAATCTCTGTTATTAATAAGAAATTTCGATATATCAAACAAGTGATTTCATACCTCAGTGTTTTTCAATGCAGCTAGTGCTACAAAAGCTCGTGAAAGAAGAAAATCTCCAGCTAATAATGCTACCTATGACAAAAAAAGAAAAAGGATTGAAGGTTAACGCAGAAAATTTTGATTTAGAAGGTTTGTCTACATCTCTATATTGAAGAAGTAAATCGCTAAACTGGAATTCTTTGATCTTGATGCTATTTAACATAAGAGAATACTTAAGAGAAAGAAAGATTACTATTTTTGGTACATTGGAAAGCAGATATTAACTAATACTTCATAAGATTGGCAATATATTAAAATGTTGTTCATGTGATTAATATCTTACTAAAATAGCGAGTTTATAGCATAGTCAAGACATATAGACAAAGAGAGCAGGAAAAGAAAATAAAGGAATAAAATCTGGAGATGGTATCCTTGAAACATTTTTAAATTGAATATTTTATTCCACTAGCTAGAAAAGGATTAATTATTTTTATGTCAGGAACTCTAAAAGAAATTCTAGAGACCAGACAATGGATGCAGAGTCAGGTGTTTCACAGGATTGGGAATGGAGAAAGCACGTCTTTTTGGTATGATAATTGGCAGTGTAAAGGTCCTCTATATAAAGTGGAGAAAGTACAGGGCTTGAAATTGGTGGTGAATGCAAATACTAAATTAAGTTTGCATATTGGAAATAATAAGTGGATATGGCCCTTCCACAACAGTAGAAGTGCCAGTCTTATCATGGAAGAGTTGCCACGATGTCAGGAAGGAGAGTAGGATGAAATTCAGTGGCTAGTAGATAACTCAAGGAAGTTCAACACAAAATCCTGTAAAACACTGTTACAAGCTACACAGAGCACAAGACAGGAGTGGGCAGCCTTAGTATGGGATAATGATCTTAACCCGGCTCATTTATTCATCTTATGGATGAGAATCAATGGAGGATTGCTTACATAGGATAAGATCAGTTTCTCCATTAGCAATTTGAATTGTTAATTATGTAATGCGGAATTGGAAAGTTTGGAACACCTCATGATTAGATGTAGGTATACCAGACAAGCCTGGGATCGGTTGCAGAATATACTCAACGTGGCCAACCAACAGATTCTTGGAGTGAAACTATTGCTTGGATGGGGAAAATTAGAGTGCATAATGCAGCTGATCTAAAAGCTATCAGGTTAAGTTGGACAGCTTTGGTGTACTACATATGGGAAGAGTGCACTTGCAGAGTATTCAAAAAAGAGACTAGAAGCAGTGAGAAGGTTTTCGAGGCCATCTTCCTGCATTGTAGATTGGCCATGTTAGCCAGAGGAATAGCTGCAAATCTGACAAGTAGCATGAAGAGCAGATGGGGATTGGTGTAATATTGGACTAAGTGGTCTCACAAGTTCCCTCGAACTCAAGATATAGATGATTACTAGGAACCTTAATTCTCTGTAATCTCGATTCTATGGATTATACTTGTTTTGTTCTCTAGATTGTATATATTTTCTTATAATGAAATCTATTAATTTTCAGAAAAAAGGATTAACTGTTTTTATAGTTAACGTATATTGAAGTGTTCCAGAGACAAGGATTGCAGCTATCTATTCACTCCCAAGTTTTTGTCCAACAAAGGAACTTTAACATTCAAAAAACAAAGGCAAAATTGTGGAAGTAGATATACAAGGCAAGATAAAAAAGGTAGAGCTCCAAGAGGGTAAAGTTGACAGGTCATCTTAAAGTATACCTGCCTACCATATGTTAGCATATCATTCATCTAGAAGTATTGTAGTTTTTACAAAAAAGACTCCATAGACTAGATAATAGGAAGTTCTTGTGTAAGGGCAAGCAAAATACTATTGGGCATGCACCGTGGTGATAATCTTACCAAAAAAAGCAATAAACTATTGGGCATGCACCATGGTGATAATCCTACCAAAAAAAGCAATAGCCACAACATCCAGTCAACTCCCATGCATGTCAATGTATCAGCTGCAAAACTTACCCAAACTTCTACATTTTTAGAAACATGTTGTAGGATTGGAATCATTAGACTTTTCATTTACTAAATCACCATCAATATGTCCAATCTTGAGAATTCATTATGACAAACAAATATTTGTTGACTAGAGATTATTAGCATTGATACTGTTATCATTATACCTATAATCTCTCCTATAATTAAGAGATTTCATAGAGTTAATAACTAGATTACTTCCTAAATAGTCCTAGGAATTCTGCATATAAACCGTTGCTCCTATGTACATATATATAAGAAATACAAATTATCTTCAATATTCAACTTGTTAGAAATTGCATGGAAGGCCTAATCAAAGTTGTGGAAAACGAGGTGGCTTAGTGGTAAGGGGTCAGGCTCACTTGGCTGATGGAAATGAAGTGTCTGAACCATCGTTATCTAGGGGATTATCCAATGAGGAACTTCAGGCCTTAAGACAACTTCTCTCAAAAACAGACTCTGCTTCCACAGTTGGCTAGGGGATTATCCAATGAGGAACTTCAGGCCTTAAGACAACTTCTCTCAAAAACAGACTCTGCTTCCACAGTTGGTGCATCAAACCTTGCCAAATCAGGTATTGAGTACTACAATTCTAAAGATAATTCTTGGATTATAGACTCTGGAACTAACAGACATATGATAGGCTCTCAAAAGAAAATTTTAACATACTCTCATGAAAACAACAGGGATAATGTTAGAATAGTAGACGCGTTTTTTACTTTCGTATCTGGTACAGGTTCTATTAACTATACTCCCAATATTACCCTATCCTCAGTACTTCACGTACCCCAATTTCCTATTAATCTTCTCTCTGTTAGTTCTATCACTAAGGACCTTAATTGCAAAGTTGATTTTTTTCCTGACTATTGTGTTCTTCAGGACCTTCACATAGGGCAGAGGATTGGAACTGGTAGACTGCAGAATGACTTATATGTCTTGGAAGAAGAGTGCCCGACAGTTGCACATCAAGCGGTTTTTGGAAATGATGTGATTTATAGGAAAATTCTATAGTGGCATAGGCGTTAAGGACATCTCTCATTTTTTATTCTAGCAAAACTTCATCCAAACTTGTTTAAAAGGACTTCTGCTAATTCTTTGTTTTGTGAAGCTTGTGAACTTGCTAAACACATTAAAAATTCTTATCATTTATCAAATAATAAGAGTTTTGTTCGTTTTATGACCATTCACTTTGATGTTTGGGGTCCTACTCAAACTTCCTCTCTTTCTGGCTCTAGATGGTTTTTTGATCTTTATTGATTGATGCACCTAATTGACATGGGTTTATCTGATGAAAACCAAGAATGAAGTTTTTTCATGCTTCTAATATTTTCACAAAATGGTTTGTACTCAACATGATGCTAGAGTTAAGATCTTACGGTCAGATAATGGAATGGAGTATATAGATGACAAATTTCGTGCTTATCTAGATTTTAATAGAATAGTACTTCAAACTAGTTGTGCCTATACTAGTGAACATAACAGAGTTGCAGAAAGGAAGAACAGAGACATTTTGGAGGTTGCGCGATCACTCATGTTCACAATGAATCTTCCAAAAGGATATCGGAGTGATGCAGTCCTTTCAGCCGCCTATCTTATCAACAGAATGCCACTTTAAATTTTAGATTTTAAAAGCCATGTTGAAATATTACATGGTACAAACTCTTATACTATAACTCCAAGAGCCTTTGGGTGTGTTTGCTTTGTTCATGCTCGGAATGTTGGCAAGTTGGAACCAAAAGCTTTGATATTGGACATTCTCCTACACAAAAAGGATATAAGTGTTATCACCTCCCATCTAAGAAATACGTTGTAAGTATGGATGTCACTTTCTGGAATATGAGTCCTATTTCATCACATCCTTAACTCCTCTTCAAGGGGAGAATGAGATTGAAGACGAAGTGTTGTAAGTATGGATGTCACTTTGAATATGAGTCCTATTTCATCACATCCTCAACTCCTCTTCAAGGGGAGAATGAGATTGAAGATGAAGTGTTGCGTGACTCTAGAGATAATGTGATCCAAGGAGAAAGAACAATTCAAGGGGAGACAACTAGTTTTGTTCAAGAGGATCGAAGTCGACGCTTAGACAGACCAGACTTAAAGGCATACTCAAGGTGAGATAAGACATAAAAAGCTATCATGCAGTCTATGCCAATGCTGTCCTCTTCCCTCGAAAACACTGGTGAGCTAGAATGTGATTTATCTAATAATTTAGATAAGCCGACTGCTTTTCGAAAAGGTGTTAGAAGTTGCACCAAGCACCCAATTTCTAACTTTGTTACATATGACTCACTATCTCCTGCCTATAGAGCCTTTGTCTTGTCTGTTTCTTCTATGTCTATTCTATAGGATTGGAGAGGAGCAATGAAAATTGTCCAATGGAAAGAAGCTATAATTGAAGAAATGAAGGCTCTGGTAAAAAATGAGATTTGGGAACTTGTCATTGCTCCAGAAGGGACGGTTGGATGCAAATGGATATTCACAGTGAAGCACAAGCCAGATGGATCCATTGAGCAGTACAAGGCGAGATTGGCAGCTAAAGGCTTTACTTAAACATATGGAGTGGACTATCAAGAAACCTTTGCCCCTGTTGCTAAGATGAATACAATCAGACTTTTACTCTCGTGTGCAGCTAACTTGGATTGGGACTGACAACAGTTCGATGTTAAAAACGCGTTTCTTCGTGGGGATCTGGAGGAGGAGGTGTATATGGAGATTCCTCCAGGGTTTGAAGATGAGAAGACATAAGGGAAAGTTTGTAGGTTAAAAAAGGCCTTGTATGGGCTGAAACAATCACCACGAGCATGGTTTAAAAAGTTCAATCGGGCTTTGATCTCCTTTGGTTATCAAAAGGGTAATGTGGATCATACCTTATTTATCAAGCACTCCCAAGGTAAGATCACGCTTTTTATTGTCTATGTTGATGACATTATTGTAACTGGAAGTGACACAGAAGAGATGGCTAGGCTGAAGAAACTACTTGCTCAAGAATTTGAAATTAAGGACATAGGAAAATTGTAATATTTCTT
>JANZLF010000003.1:30073-42377 GCA_026546835.1 Erythroxylum foetidum
CTACTTCTTCTCCATCCCATGCATGGTTATCATCAAGATAAGAGGGTAGAAGGTGTAAGTTTGCAAGCTTGTAAGGAAGAAGAATGCTTAAGATGGGAGGAAGGAAACTTTGAGAAGGAGAAAACAATTTCAATGGAGATGACAAAGGAAGGAGGTTTTCGGTGGATAAATGATAAAATAGCCTCCAAGTCTTCTTTTTCTTCTTTTCCATAAGGCATAACCGAGAATGAGATAACTAGGCATTAATTGTGAGGGCTAGGTGGCAAAAGGAGAGGAAAGAAGAAAAGTCAACAAATCACTCAAAAGTTTTGAAAAAAATAAAACAAATCCTAAGCTAAAAATCAAGCCAATTTCGGTTCCAACAAGATTTAATGGTCCATTTATGGGTACCACCATGATATTTAATAGCTTAGTACCAAATAACAGTAGAAAATCAACCGGTTCGCCACTTGGAGATTTTTTTCGGTCCGAAAATTTTCTCCGAAAAATTTCAGAAAAATTCTTGAAAATCCCTTAAAATATAAAACACTCAATGGCGCACTCAGAATAATTTTTCGAACCCAATAACCATGTTAAACACAATAAAATTACATTAGGCATAAAAACTGGGAATGTCATGTATGCATGTACAGTTATTTCATGTGCACAGATTTCACTGGTCACAGTACCAGTATGCATGGACAATACGAATAAATCTCTATCAATCTCTTTCTATGCCAATTTACTATTTTACCCTTCCTGTCGGGGGTGGGATGTTACAACTATAATGTTAAACCAATGGAGATGTAAAAATACACAAAAACTGCTGGAGATTTTCACACAAAACCAACAACTTGGACAACCTAGAAAATTGCACAATCATGGGGAAAGTGCAGCTATTGGGTTTGGATAGAATTCCTGTCAAATCAGCTAAAAAAGATAACTCAAAATCTCCAAAAATACAACTATTAAGTCACCATATACTGGTCATTTTTTCACACAAAATAGCACACATTTAATCCAGAAAATCACATAAAACCTGGCAAAAACATAGCTATAAAAATGGTTAATCAAATCTGCACAAATTCAATTACCTTAGATAATCATTATCACCAAAATAGGCTTATAAAGATAGCTCTAAAATCACTAAAAACTCTGCACATGTTCTTTATAAAGATATGGTGATTTTATCCCAATTAAATCATATCATAGGATTTTATCCTTATGCAATCTTATCTTCAAGGAATCTCATATAAGGTAGAATACTCATCATAATGATATTCCACAAATAACCATTATGTCAAATTACAACATCAAATCCACATAACATATAGGAAATCCCCCTTAATCGAACATCAAGTTTCAAATAACTTCCAAATAAAATTCAAGTTCACATAACATCAAGTTTGCCAAGTTCAAGAAATATCCAAACAAATAATAATCTCAAATAAAAAATTATCTAATTATCAAAATTTCTCCCCAGTGGGATAAAAAGATGTCAGAAAGCAAAACTAATAGTTACAAAGATACTTTGAAATTGCACCCTAAATTGAACAGTCACCAACAAAACACAAATATCATATGCAAATAAACAATCATATATCTCCCATTTGGTACAAAACAATGCCAAAACGAAAAATGTCTTCAATGCGATCGATCTTAGCGAATAAAGAGGCATAAAAAATAAATAATAGGCATAGCGGAAGAATCATCGAATCTATCTTTCTTCACCTTCTTTAACAACTTGTTGAAATTTCTTTTCAATAATTTCATATTCTTATTCTCATTGGATTTACTCCTAAATCATTCACAGCTTTACCAACCTCAACTTCCAATGCCAATCATTTGCTTTTCTCACATTTATCTCTCAACAAATTCATCTCATTGTTTGTAAGAATCTCAATTACCTTATCCAAAGATAATTCATTGATACCATGAGCTTCTTTGATGGCTGCAATTTTTGATATAAATCTAGGAGGCAGTGATCTTAATGTCTTCTTGACAAGTTTCAAATTTGAATATTTTTTCCCAAGTTGATGTGCTTGGTTGGAAATTAATGTCGTGCAACCTCTCATGGAAGTCTCTGATAATATCGCTTTCATCCATCTTCAACTCTTCAAATCTAGCAGTCAACATTTAAAGTTTTAAAACTATTACAAATTTTGATCCCTCATGTATTGTTTATAAATTGTCCCACGCTTCTTTTTCCGATTCACATGTTGATATCATATTGAAACGTCCATCATCTACAACACTAAATAGTGCATGTATTATTAAAGAGTTATCAAATGCTTCATCTCTTGTCTATTCAGATGGATCTTTAGGTATCATTTCATTCTTTTTATTAATTTTCACTGGATGTGACAAGTCATCTAAAAACGAATTTCGTGCTTTAATTTCTTATGCTTGAATGAATACTCTCATCCTTGATTTCCAAGCAGGATAATTTGAATCATCTAACAACAATGGCCTGGTGATTGGCACCCTTTCTCTAGTGGCCATAATTGCGAAACACGAATTTGCACCAACTTGACATACTAAATTCTAATTCGGCGAACCTTACTCTGATACCAATTGTAAATTTGAAAGGATGTCGTTACATATAAGGTCTAGTTCAGCCACAATTGCTTTGAACTATATCTGTAGTTGCTTGATATAAAGCAACTGCGCCAGCAACTGTAAATTTTCTGTTAAAAATGAAAACAAAAAATTAAACGTGAAATAAACAAATCAACACCTGAGATTTGATAACATAGTTCAGCACACCTTGCCTACATCTGTAAGGCTATCACCTAACTTAATCACTTTCACCAAGGAACAATAATAGTTTTTTTCAAGGCATTATAGAGTCGGCTCACCCAACCTTTGACACTATCTCTCGTCCTCACAACCCGTAAAAGTAAATTACTCCCAATAGCACGACCACCTTGTGCTAACCTTAACAAAGGATTTTCATAACAAAGTTTGACAATAAAAATAAGAATTAAATAACTCGAGTGATTTAAACAATAAATACATAAACAACGACAACAAAAGAATGGGAAGTTGTCCACTAAGAAATCTACTCTAAACCTTCAATATTGTCACTTAAACATCCCATGCACAGCAGTCACGAAAACTTAACAAAATAACAAATGTTTCATCACCATAACATTAAACCAATCGAGCTACAAAAATACATGAAAATTGTTGGAGATTTTCCTACAAAACCAACAATTTGGACAACTCAGAAAATCACACAACCTATAGGAAAGTGCAACTGCGAGATCTAGATAGAATCCCTATAAAATCAACTGCCAAAGTTAACTCCATGAAGGATTTTGGAGTGCCCATACATATTAGTTTTGTTTAGTATTTAGGTTAATTCATTATATTCCATATAAAATGGAGGGCGATATTGTAGATGAATATTTTAGCTAATAATTTTTAGCTTTTATATTTTAAATATGTTAAAATGTTGAATTTTACAAATTCTTATGAACTATATATCATATATAAATGCAATTTTTTGTCATTTGCATTTGATAGTATGTACACTATTAATATGTACATTAATATCTATATATTTATTTTAATGTATATATGGATGTTGCCTACATAATGACAAGAGTTTGGTTTTACATTAAATAATATCAGTAATGAAAGAATAAATTTTTTCTTTTATTATATCAAATTGTTACCTTATAAAAACTTAAAAGTGTTACAATATCTATTTAATATTATTGTTACAGTTTGAAAATAATGTGTTGCCTTAATCAAAACTTAAAGCAACATTTTTTATTTTATTGCCTAATCAAAAAATTATGTTGCCTTATATTTATTGCAGCGTTACATCTTGTAATAATATGAATTCGGTTGCCTTAATAAAAAGACAATGATAATTGTACTTATAACTATATTTTTGTCAATTGCTTAAAGTATTTTTTGCCACAAGAGGTCAACTAAATAAAAAATGTCTGTAAGAGACTTGGACAAGTGGTACCCCTGCAACTAGCTAGTGCATGTTTCTCTTGAATTTCAACTGCCATTTCTGTTATACTTCCATGAAGTTTTGTGCGCCAACTGCTAATATAATCTTTAAATGAACCAACAGTTAAAACATTTTGCTGTTTCAACAGTCAATAGTTAGATCCAACAATTGAGTCTTTTTTATCACTGAATTCTTATGATTGGGGAAAGTATTGAATACCAGAAAGAGACATGCATGCCACCCTGAAAATTCCAGAGACCATAAAACTAAGGGCTTTAGCTCAATACAACCAAAATTATAACAGAAGAAAGTGAAAAGAAGACTAACCATGAACATTAATTAAAAAGTAGAAAGATCACCAAGAGACGGAGATTTTGGGTTCACCACAGAATCCTATTTGACTAATCCAACACTCGATCTATATATATATATATATATAAGGTTGTTTAGAATAAAAAATAAAAAGGAAAGGAATATAATTGTAAAAAAAATGTTGGATTAAAAATATATTTAGTATTCATGATCACCGTACGCGTGTATGTTTAATTTGAGTTTGCAAGTACAATACAATGAGTATCTTTCTTTTCTTTTGTTGTTCTAATTAAGTAGCTAGTTATTGATGAACTAATGGTGATGGCAAATAGTAACACTCTCTGCAAAATAAAAATTAAAAAAAAAGAAGAAGAAACGATCTGTTGTAAATATAATTAATAAAAACATATATAAATAACTCAAGAGTACGATGAAATAACAAAACAAATGGCCTCTTATTCATTATCACCATATATATATATATGCGTGTCCGATGAATATCATTTACCAGTCTTGTCTTAATTGAATTTGCAAATACAACGACCACTTCCCTCTCCCTCTCTCTCTCAGACTCTTGTTGTTCTTTTTCTTTTTCCCCCCCTCTCAATCTCTCTCTCTCTAACGTTGAAGCTGGCATAAGTAGCTACTATAGAAACTAATGCAAATAATGATAATACTCTCTTAATTTAAATAACGTAAGAAGGTGGCTTGGGCAAGCCCTTGACCACACCACAGAGCAAAGCATTGTCGGGAATGTTGTACTCATCCCTGAGAGAGCGTTCTGGAGATAACACACTGATATAGAGTTGTTGGCCAAGGTAGGTCCTTTCCCACATCTCTGATCTCAGATTCCACATTCCAGCGTTATCGAATGTCAGTAGAATTGCTGCCCATGATTTTGGGAATACCGGCACTGTGTTTCTGCTCACAGCATCCAAAAGATTGTAGTTCTTCCTCTTCTCAGGCGTCCATGTCCCAGGCTCCACACTACATGGATGTATGTATGTATGTCAATTCAATTCTTAAACACAACCATTTACTATAATGTATTTAATTTTATATCTTGTCTACTTACGCGACTGCAAAAAATGAGTGACCAGCCAAGTGATAGGTCTGAATGGTCTTCTCGGGATTCTCCAAGATGATCTCCACAAAGGTGCGGAAGGTCACGTTCAGGACGTTGGGCTGTGATACGATCTCACCAATCTTAGCTGGGGGGTCATCTGGTATGACATCGTACTTGAACACCTTGTCTGCAATTCCATAGTATTCTGCAAGCTTGAGTGGAGTTGGTGGATCTACGTGAGAGACGCCATTGAATGCATAACGAAGCTTGCCACCTGATCTGTTCACTGAGCTCACCAACTTGATGGTTCGAGTAATGTTGATGGCTCCATAGTGGAAAGAGCCCTGAGGGTTGGGCCTGGCAGCACTGGCCGTTAGGTTCCAACGGAATGAGCGGAACTGATTGAGAGACCATGCCCATCCAACAGGTGCCTCCGGTATCTCCGATGATGCTGGACCTTTTCCATTAGTGTAACGAACGATACCCTTGCTCGTGAGCACTTTTTTGGTAAATCTGGTTGAAGCCACCATGTAATAGTCCTTTGGTTCTTGGTCCGCAGTCACAAGAACACCGTAGCACTGCCCAACATGGACATCAAGTGACTCGTACAAGTTCTGCTGAACGTGGGACCCCTCCATCTCCACAAGCTTCAAAGGATGTCCTTGGATTCTGAAGTTGAGGGATGTCTTAAGACCCGTATTGCAAATTCTATACTTGTAAGTCTTTCCAGGCTTCATGGTGAAAAGAGGCTCATCTTTGCCATCACCCTTGGCGACTTTACCATTGATCAGAACACCTTCGGGTCTGCCAATGGATCGTCCGCTGTCAAGGAACTTTCTCAGAGAGCTGTGGCTCTTAGTGTACCAATCATGAATAATCACAGTGTAGTCATCCTCAGGATCTGCATATGGCACAGGGATGAGCAGACGACTGTTGATGTGGAGGCCTCCGAATGCACCAGCTGCCCTATGCATTCCAGTACTAGGGTAGTACATGTAACTTCCGATTTGATCTTTTACCTGGAATCTATAAGTAAAGTTGCTTCCTGGCGGTATTGGGCAGTTTGTTCCCAGGACTCCATCTTGCCACGAGTTCTTCCTCTGCTGTACGCCAGTCCTGCATGCAATAAAGTAACCCTATGTGCAATAAGATGTATTTGGATATACTGGAAGTTAAGGTAGACAAATCAATACGAACATAATAACATAGGACAGGTTAGGTACGTAACCATGTTATAAGAAAAGGCTCGTCAAGGTTATTGAAGACATTGACGACAATGTTATTATTACTAGTGGAATTGATAACAGGTCCAGGGAACTCGTTGTTGATGAGAATGACTTGCTGGGGAACACCAAGAGGAGAGAGTGTGCCGTAGGTGATGTTCCATGTAAAGAACAAGTAAGGGTCTTCACCTCTGACCCCAAGCATTGCCCCTGCTGAGAGGCACAGTAACACCATTAACATCCCTAACATCTCCTTAAGATTAAACTTCTTTTCTTCCCCCCTATGGCCACCAACTCCTTTTTCCTAACTCAACTAACTGCAACTCAAACTCTTTACTCTTCTTTTATATAATAATTGCATAATTCTGGAATAATAGCTTGCCTCCCTCGTAATCCCTTTTATAACTACTAAAGGGTAAGTTTTTCCGATGGAGGACAAGTTGCAGACCATTCGCCAACCTGAAATTCTGTTGGATCTTGCTCCTTCTATTGCGCCCTTCCTTGCACTTCTCACCGCTACTTTGAAGTTTGACCCCTACAAATTCTCTAACCTTAACCTATTTAATTTGTTCCACATGATTAATTAATCCCACTTCATAATATGTATGACAACTTATAGTCAGCTGCCAATCGCACAACTTTTTAGTGGGTTTGCAAGTTATTTTTAGATAATTGTATACACGGGCGATTAAATTAATATGTATGGTTATTAGTGTTTTTCAGGAAAATGTGGCAACCATATTACAAGTAAATTATACCTTCCACCAGTATTTTTTTATTCTGTTAGGACTCCTGTAATTTCATCTTTATCTAGGAACCTTATATTTTATGGAATCTCACAGACACAATATCCAAGTTTTTAGGTACGTAGTCCATTTTCTACCAATATTATTGTATTGTTTTAAAGCTTTTTCTCATTAAATTTGTTCAAAATTCGAAAAGACCTGGAGTTAAATTAAAAAAATGCAAGTTTATATGTTTCAAACTAAATTACACTATTAAAATGTGCAACAAGATTAACCCTAAAAAGCAAAATTAACGAGAAATTGGCTTTTAATTTAAGAGACTTCAAAAACTTCAAGATCTGATGAAGACTTATTGAAACTTACTCCCACTTGACGTATATAATGCTTAGAGGTCCTCTATTTATAATAATTTAGCAATAGAGGGTTAAATATAGCACAATGCATAATTCATAACGTCTTTTATGGAAACCTTGTATTGATGTACACCATAATTCAATTGTATATGTGTGTGTCACTTTAACGAGTATGTTGTCAGACTAAATCAAATTGTGCTTGAAGAAGGCATATAGGTACTCCTATAATAGAACTTCTATGACTTATCAGTATTCTTCATCGATCCTTAAGTTTATTAATAATTTTTTACACTATAACAAGTATCATGTGAAATTTCATAGTTATTTTAATGATTGCCGAAAGCCAATTACAGATCTCAAATAGGTTGAGAACAGAAGGGATTAAATCTTAAGCGACCAATATATAAGCGGCTCTAGAGTGGATGCAAGTTGGAACCAATACATTAAGAGGTTAATTGCGGATTTTAAGGAACTAGAAGTAGGTACAATACAGATAATTAACAAGTGTTCCAATCCAAGGCCAGCAGTCAAAGGGGTGACAAGAATAGGAAATTTGTTTATAGTGAATGGTTAGAAATGGGCGGAATGCGAGGGTGATCCGTAATTAGTGACCTAATGCCTAGTATATAAGGGGGCCAAGATGGCCCTTTGAAAGTGTGGAAGAAGGCAAGAGCTCTTCTTCCATTAGGTTTAGATCCTTATAAATCAAAAGTCATCATTTTTTTTTTTTTACCTGACAGGGAATTATCAATTATAGGGAAGGGTTAACAGATTAGGAAAAAGAAAAAGAGAAAGGATGACTGGGGGGCGGGTGATTTTTATGTTGTTGTTAGGGGCAATGCTAGGGGTTAGGGGTGAAGACCCTTACTTGTTCTTCACATGGAACATCACATATGGCACACTCTCTCCTTTAGGTGTTCCTCAGCAAGTTATTCTCATCAACAATCAATTCCCTGGACCCGTCATTAACTCCACCAGCAACAACAACATTGTCGTCAATGTCTTCAATCACCTTGACGAGCCATTCCTTCTCACATGGTAAATGTTCATACATTTCTATATAAATATACCAATGTTTTATACAGTAATTTATGATGTGCACTTTGCAGGAGTGGCATTCAGCATAGGAAGAACTCATGGCAAGATGGAGTGCTGGGAACCAACTGCCCTATTCAGCCTGGAACCAACTTTACTTATCGATTCCAGGTTAAAGA
Source organism: Erythroxylum foetidum (assembly GCA_026546835.1). Classification (NCBI taxonomy): domain Eukaryota; kingdom Viridiplantae; phylum Streptophyta; class Magnoliopsida; order Malpighiales; family Erythroxylaceae; genus Erythroxylum; species Erythroxylum foetidum. The sequence continues at coordinate 38,937 of JANZLF010000003.1, forward strand.
TCAAATAGGCAGTTATATCTACTATCCGACCACCGGCATGCACAGGGCGGCTGGTGGCTTCGGTGGCCTCCATGTCAACAGCCGTTTGCTCATCCCTGTTCCTTATGCCGATCCTGAGGATGATTACAGCGTCATTCTTAATGATTGGTACATCAAGAGCCACACCACCCTGAGGAACTTCTTGGATAGCGGACGTACCCTTGGCAGACCCGATGGTGTCCTCATCAATGGAAAGATGGCCAGGGGAGATGGCAAAGACGAGCCTCTCTTCACCATGAAGCCTGGAAAGACGTACAAGTACAGAATCTGCAATGCTGGTCTTAGGACATCCCTCAACTTCAGGATCCAAGGCCACCCTATGCAGCTAGTGGAGATGGAAGGTTCACACGTTGTGCAGAACATTTACGAGTCTCTTGATGTTCACGTCGGTCAGTGCTTCAGTGTTCTGGTGACTGCCGACCAGGAACCTAAGGACTATTACATGGTGGCTTCCACTCGATTTACCAAGGACGTTCTCATTGGTAAGGGTATCATTCGCTACACCAATGGCAAGGGCCAAGCTTCAGCTGATGCTACGATCAATGAGGCACCTGTGGGATGGGCCTGGTCTCTCAACCAGTTCCGTTCTTTCCGTTGGAACCTAACGGCCAGCGCAGCCAGACCCAATCCTCAGGGGTCTTATCATTATGGTGCCATTAACATCACTCGCACAATCAAGCTCGTGAACTCAGCCAGTAGAGCAAGTGGCAAGCTTCGTTATGCCATAAACGGTGTGTCTCACATTAATCCACCTACCCCACTCAAGCTTGCAGAGTACTTTGGGGTTGCGGACAAGGTCTTCAAGTATGACACAATTCAAGACAACCCAGGAGCTGAGATTGGTGGTGATATTGTGTCACAGCCCAATGTCCTTAATACGACCTTCCGTAATTTTGTGGAAATCATCTTTGAAAATCATGAGAAGACGCTCCAATCTTATCACTTGGATGGTTATTCCTTCTTTGCAGTAGCGTAAGTTTGTGTATCTTTGTCAAATCTGGATGTTTTTTCATAACAAATTTGTTATATGACAATTTCTGATTGATTCCACATTGTATATGTATGTAATGTAGAGTGGAGCCTGGCACATGGACACCTGAGAAGAGGAAGAACTATAATATCTTGGATGCAGTGAGCAGAACCACAATCCAGGTATTCCCAAAATCATGGGCAGCTATTCTCTTGACGTTCGACAATGCTGGAATGTGGAACATAAGGTCTGAGATATGGGAGAGGACATACCTTGGCCAACAACTATACGTCAGCGTTCTTTCCCCCGAACGTTCCCTCAGAGATGAATACAATATTCCTGACAACGCATTGCTCTGTGGCATCGTCAAGGGCATGCCCAAGCCTCAACCATACGCCATCTAAACTAAATTCAATTCAATGCATGTGTTAACCCTTTCCAAATTAATTTTCAATAAAAATATTTAATTCCTCTGCCTAATTAAACCTCTCTTTCCAATCATTCATGTCTTGCATAAGATGCCAAAATTATACATTATAAATAATATTCTCCAAACTGATTTTCCTTTCCTAAATTAAGTTGAAACATTTGGATCGAATTTGAATATGAAAATGCTTCAATCAAGGCATTACATTTTATAAGAAAATGAACAACTAGTAAAGATTGCCATATTGTGAATATTGCCAAAAAGTTGCTGTGCATAACTTGGTTGAAAGAGAAGCAAGCAAGCATATCCTCAAAAATTTTCACAGGCGCCATGAATTGACAGTTGCAGTAGAAGCTAGTAGCGATGTCAATAACTATTTGGTCTTCTTTCAATCTGGACAAACACACACAGATGTTGAGATATAAGGATCACACCACTAGCGAACTCTCAATTACAACTTATTCTCTGTTATTTCCAATTTAAAGAATCGGATTATTCCGTATATTCAGAATGGGATAAAGAACCAGGAGAAGAATTTAACACCAAACACCTATTCGCGGGACCAAGGAAAACCCTTGAAAACATAATAATAATCTTCTGTTTTGAGAATTTTTTATGTAATACGTAACGAGACTTTAGTTACATATCCCAGATTAAATGTAAAAGGGGCAATAAATAAAAAAATGTAGAAATATTTAATTTTAGTTCTATAACTTCAAACAGACTTTCTGAGGCCAAAGCGAGCATGAATTCACTATCGATTTCATGGGAATTGCTCATCGGGACACGAATAAGTCTTTTTACAATTTTTCCAAAATGTAATTTCTCTTAACGGATAAGAAAATTTTTATGCTTACGAATAATATTAGCAACTGTAAGAGACTTTAACCTTTATATATAACATTCATATTAAGTTTCTTCATCATATGCTCGATATAGGTCCGGTTCACATTGATCGAGATCTATTTTTCTAGACTGCGACCCATTGACTTAGATCATTTATTGGGTCATTTTATTATCTTTATCCAGATCAAATTATGTAACTTAACCGATAAGTTATTAAGAAACAAAAAATGTAATAAAATGTTGTCCAACTTTATAGAAAATGTCAAAATTATCCAACATTCTCCCCCTTGGACAGTACTGAATTACAATGTTAACTCAAGTTTAAAACAATTTTAAAAGTCAGTTAAGTCACGCTAGGTTTTAAAAACAAAATATTTGATTTAAAGATGACGAAAGTCTATTATTCTGTCCTACAAGGTTTTCGATACCGAAAAGTATTAAATACATGTATCATGTATGACACAGATCTAATCATGCATGTCTAATACCTCCCTAACATGAATGGAAAAATAAAGTGTGACAAACCAAGATGATACTTGTATGGTCTAAATTACATCATCTTCGCTTGTAGGTATCGATTTCTCCAACTTTATGCTAAACTATATTAGAGAAATTGTTGAACCCCGAATCTTTTTATGATGTCATTAAGCATGAATTGTGATAATTATGTGTTTATGTCTCAGTTTGATTAATTTGGGAGTATTAGTGGATAATTGAGGCTTAATTAGTTATAATGTGGTTTAAATGAGAATTATAGGGTAAAATATTTGGGGGAAAAATAGGAACACCACTTAGGTGGAAGAGTTTAAGGCATGTCAAGAAGGAGTGGTTTGGTCATTTACTTCCCTTTAGACTTAAAAGACTTAGAAGAAATTAGAAAGAAAAGGAAGAAGAGGAAAGAAGAAGAGGAGTTATCGTAGGTGAAGAAGAAGGGAAGAGAAGAGAGGGTTTAGCGATCTAGTGATTTTCGATAGTTTGAAGTAATCTCCGGGTAAGTTTCGCTTTGTTTAACCTTGTTTCAGTTGGATTAAACCTAAGGATAGGTTGAATGTGGGAGAATCGGTGATTTAGGGTTTTAGGGAAAAAATGGTTAGATTTCGTTGGGTTACTGATTTTGTGCATGGTTTTAAGTTGTTGATGGGTTAGAAATGTAGTGTAG
>JANZLF010000003.1:55923-66660 GCA_026546835.1 Erythroxylum foetidum
TATAAAAATATTATTATTAATTATTTAATAAATTTTATTGTATTAAATATTATTATATTTTATTTAATATATTAATATTATAATTTAGTATAATATTAAGAAGAACTATTGAAAGTATGTTAGATAGTATATATTTATTAGTTTATATTCTATTCTAAATTTTCTGAATTGAAAATTTCTTATTTTTACTATTTAAAATAAAATGAAACGTAGTATAAAATTTTTTGCTGTTATCTCAATCTATTTTATTTTATTTTATTATAAAACTCTCAAATAAATAATAAAAATGTGTTACACTTACTCTCAACCAAAGGGGACTTACACTTGTTTGTTTCGGGAGGGAGGGAAGGAAGGAAGAGCCCAGTAGTGGGCGTTAAGTGTTCGGTGGTTTGTGAAGTTTGGAACTGGGCTGGGCTAAAACATTTCATGTAGTGCCAATCTATATATATAGCCAAGTAAGTAAACATGGGTTTGCTTAGACACTGGTCGGTAGAGAGGAGAATTCAAAAGGGAACAAAACTTTACTGTCTTGTCTCTGAGGCAACCGGAAATGGAGAATCAAAGCAGGGAAGCGGCGGAAGAGAAAGAAGGAGAGCATATGGAAACGACAGATTACTACTTCGATAGGATTGGGAAATCAATACCCATATCTTCGCTCTTCGACACCCAAAACCCTCCCTCTTGTCCTGTAGCGGTTTCCCAACATCACCGCCTCATCTTTCTCGCCCTCTCCGACGGTGCTTATTTGCTTCACGCACTCCCTTTCATTTTTTGTTTGTTAATGCTTTTATTGCTTGGTGATGTGTTACTAAATGTCGTTAATTATTCCTGGGTTTAGGGTTTATTGGGGCGAGGATTAAGGATGTGATGGATGCGTCGGAGGAGTTTAAGTCTGAGAATAAGGGAAAGACATCTTCTTGTTCATCAATACATGATTTAAGCGTGTTTCATGTTCCCATTGGCAATGTTCGCATCCTCGCTCTCTCTACTGACTCTTCCACTTTAGCTGTTGCTACTGATACTGGTCGCATTTGTTTCTTTAGCCTCACTTCCCTTCTTATGCTTAACAATGATAATAACGATACTGACCTAAAAAAGCCTTCTTCGGAATGCTCCCTCAACCAACCAAATTCTGTCATCAAGGACTTTCTGTGGACAAGAAAGAGTTCGGACTCTTCTTATCTTGTTCTTTCTGACAATGGGAAGCTATATCATGGTTCTCTTGGTTCTTCTCTTCAACATGTTCTTGACTCTGTCGACGCTGGTATTTTTCATCAGGCCTTTTTTATATATAATTTTTTCTACACTACACGCTCTTTAATTCATATAACTTCTTTACTTTTTTCTGCCGTCATCTTTTAAAGTTGATTGGAGTGTTAAAGGAGCCCTCATTGCCGTTGCCAGAGGCAATGCTCTTTGCGTTTTCTCGTCCAAGTTTAAGAAAAAGTTTTCCATGTCTCTACCTATTAACTCATGGGTCGGTGGATCTGCTGATGACAATCTTGTCAAAGGTATTTCATATATGTTTTGTGTTCTATTATTTCAACTCTCACTAAAGCGTTCTTACTCTTTGCTTCTTCTTGGACAAATTCAGGAGCTTTCAAGCAAGCAAACACCCATTTTGCATGCATGTCTTCCTCTTGATAGAAAGCCAATTTTGCCTTTTTTACTGCTTTCTGACTTATTTCAGTACTGCTTTTTAACTAAACTGTCTCTTTATTGACCACACCAGTCGACTCTATCAGGTGGGTGCGTCCTGACAGTATTGTTGTAGGATACTTTCAACAAACTGCAGAAGGAAAAGAGGAAGGTTACTTTCTTCAAGTAATCAGAAGCAAAGATGGAAAAATTGCTGATGTTAGTAATCATTACCTCAGTTCCCTTTTTTGTCTATGCTTGATTTTTTAGTGAAGTTCTTTTTGCTGGTGTTTATTATCATGCAACAATTTGCCCATGTGCATGTTTAAATTTTGGAAATGGACTTGGAGAGTGATTGATGAAAATTTCTAAGCTAATGCAGTATGAAGTAATATGAAGTATTTTGAAGTCAATGAGTTTATCCTGGGACCAATTCATCTTCATGCTTCATGACTTTAGGAATAGAGATTCACCACATACTGTGATCTAAGGAAGACATTTTCAGTGTGGTTGTGGTACTTTTATGTAGTTAACCATACAGGTATTGCCCTTATTCAAGAGTTTGGACTAGCGTTGCTGAACTAGTACTAGGAATTTAGGAATCCAATTGATGTTTTATGACACAATGCCACATCTTTTTTCATGTACGTCACTTGTTCTGCCTTTTTTTTTTTAAATCTATTAATAAATAGTCACACCCAGGTATCTTTCTTGAAGTTTTTGCATACAACCTCTGATTTATTGCTTCCTATATTCCAATTCTTTTGCAGGATACTTCCAATTTGACTGTGCTATCATTTTATGATTTGTTTCCGGGTGTTATTGATGATATTGTGTCCTACGGGCATGGACCTTACTTATTGCTAAGCTATTTAGAGGAATGGTACGTGACTTCTTATTTATAGTTGACCTAAATAATTCATTTTTATATTTGTAAAACCCTTATTTGTATGAAGTTGCTCTTTGAGATATATGCTCCGTTAGACCTAAAACCGAAAATTTGAAATTTCTAGACTAGCAGCTTGGTAGCCATTATGTCTATTTTAATTTGAAGTAGCTTTAATAAATATGTCATTTCTTAACATGATATAAAATTTCTTCCATTGTTTTATTAGCTTGAACATTTTCACAAGGCTTTGATGACTTTAGTTTTAGTCTACGCCTTCAGAAACACAAGTTTTGAGTAGTTATTTTGTCATGGGCTTGTTATTTGTGCTCACGATTTGTATTGTGCTGGTCCTTTGCCTGAATTTAAAAAGCTTTTTTTTTCCAATTTTCATGATAGGAGTCAATTTCTGTACTTCAAGAACTTGGGCTTTATTTGATTGTTTTTTGATAGATAACATGAAAAAAGCCTGATAGAGATCAAAAGGAGAAAAATGTTATGATTTTTCAATGGTTTTACTATATCTTTTATGGGCGACTAACAAAGGAGTTTGAATAATTTGATAAAACACCTAGAAATTGTAACATGTTGGAAAATTTTTAGTATGTTGGGGATTTAAGATTTTACGGCTGAAACTTATAAGACGAAGGTTATGTTTTAACTATAAATCACACCTAAGATTTGAAACAAACAAAAGTATTAGAATCACACCTAGACAATGTTTCAATATTCTATTCAGGTGTTTCAATATGCTGTTCAGTTGTTTTCAGCTTGTGATTTAGTTGTTTTTTTCTTGCTGCTCAGTTGTTTTTTCTTGTTGTTTAGTTGCTTCAGTTTGTGTTTTTTCGTCTTTCTCATCTTCACACTATCAACGTTAGGCTGCTGGGTTGTATTCTTTCCTACGAGTTGTTACTTGGAAACAAACATCAAGACCATACAGTCTTTTTGAATCTGCAAAATCAATTCACCTCACTCTTGATCATTAAACAATCCCTTTAACACCCTTTAGCCACATGTTGTTGCTCTTGGGCCAAAGCTAAATCTTTTTTATGCCCTTCCTCGTCATGTAGACATTGGTGGACTTAAACTTAGATACTAAAGTGATTTAGTTTATGATTGACAGCAAAAATGCTAGTATTTTGATAAAACATGTAGATATTTTAAATCTTGGGGTGTCGACTTTTAGTGTGTTGGAATCTAAGACTTTAGGGTCGAAATTTATAAGATAAATAATTAATAGAAATGATAGATCTAGGATTCACTCTTAGAGTCTGTACTTAGGATTTGAAACAAACAAACTATTGGAATGACACTAACAGGTTTCTACAAATCACCTATAAATATTTAGGAATCACTCTTAAGGATAGAGTTTCACACTTGAAAATGTAGTCTATATTGTTTCTTAAACCTCTAAAGTGTGCATGACCATCATGCTTCTTGACCGGTGGGACCAGCGAAGAGAAAGGTGACCTACTTGGCCTTATTATCCCCTGTTTTAGTATCTTTTCCCACTGCTTTTGTTTCATCTTTCTAGAATCCACGACACCCACGTTAGCCGCTTGCCACTATGGCTTGTAATTGCATGGTTTGTGAGTTTTGGATCCACTTATGATGTTTAAGGAAATTTAAGGATCCCTTACAGTTTCCTTATCCTGCTTGCTATTTGAATTTGACACCATCATTCAGAAAATCCTCTTGCACTTATGTCTTGTTGAATAGCTCTTCTTTCCACCATTTTTGCTCTAGAAAATCGCTTGAAAATCGATTCTGGTTGCTGCATCTTCAAGATTAAGTCCCCTTACTAGCGCCGCAGTGAGTAAATTCCTTTGTTGGTGAGGTTTCCAATAAGTGGTCCTTGCTAACAGAGACTGGAATTAGTGTTGATACACCTCCACTGATGTTGTTTGCTACTCTCCCAGAGTATTATGTATCATGGGTGATCCGAACATGACATTGCAATGCTCCTAACGCTTTCCTGTCTAACTCCGGTTTTTCTTGCTCCACTTGATAAAACCATAATTGGGCTTCTCCCACTAAAACTGTCAGTCTCACCTTATCTCCTTCACGAGTTCTTTTGATTCTTGAAGAACTTTTCATGCCTTCTCAACCAAAGCAATGGGTCCTCTGATCCATAAGAGGACATAAATTCAAGCTTGAAGAATTGTGGCACCAGCTGTCCCCTAGTTTGTTCTTTTGTCCACTCCTTTGAATAGTTGCAACTACCTTGGTTGCTGCTACTAATAAACATGAACACCACCCCCTCTTGACACCTTCTTAGATTCTCTAAAATGGCTTGTGAGCTCCCCCAATGACTTCTACCTCACAGTCATTTGTTGTAGAAAAACAACAAGCTTGCTCTCAAAACTCTTTGAGACACCCGTGACAATAGGCTTTGACACCTTGTTACTGTGGCACCTAGTGTAGGATCTAGTCATGGGTCGAGACACAAAAAATTCTACTTCCTTCCGCTAGTTGAGTTCGTCCTTATTTTGGATGAACTTATACCGTCAACTGAGAAATAGACTCGTCCTAGACAGAGTCTCAGCATCACACTAGTTTTTTAAAACTAAATTCTTCTTGATTCTTTTTGTTAATTTCAACCCCTTAAATAGGTTCGGAGTAACGAACATTAACCCTAATTAGGATTCTTAATTAGGTATAAGTTGAAACAAAAGCACAGATAGAAACCAAATAATTTGAAAATACTAAATAAAATATAATAGAATCAAGCCTAAATCTTGACTGCCCTATCAGCAGCCCTTTGCCATTAGAGTTGCATCAGCCACCACCTTTCTTACATCTTTAATAAACCTCGCCCACAAAAACATTTGGAATATCTATTTAGGTTGCTGGAATTTCAGGTTTGATATGACTGGAATTTTAGGTTTTTGGTTTATGGAAATTTTGGCCAAAGGTGGTGAAATTTTAGTGATGTAAGCAAGCAATGGAGAATAGGGAACTAGGAATCACGCTTAGAATTTAAGAATCACTTTTAGAGAAAATGTCACAACTTCTAATTGAAAACTGAAGTTCATAGAGGAAACTTAAGATATTTTTTTTTATTGAAGGGCTGGATACGTATATAAACACAAATAGAAAAGGGCTTTCCAACTAAAATATCCAAAATAGAATTGAGTGCTACTTTAGGATTCTTTATAATTAAATAATCTCAAGTCTAAAGTATCTAGGATAAAATATCTACATTATTATTACTTCTTATCTAATAAGGAATTAGAATAGAGTAAATATCAGCGCTAATTAGAGTTGCTATCCATTCAACTCTTAATCTTTATTTCTCCAAATCAAAGCTTGTGGTTGAGTGATTTCCCTCTTTTATCTCTTCTATAAGCTCTAAGCTTTTTTGCAACAGTATTAGTCATCTTAATTAGGTTTTACATTGTTGTGTTTTATTGAGTCACAAATTGATTTTAGACCTAGACGGTAAGTTGTTTGGTATCATTTGAAATTTTTATAATCGTGTCCAAGTTTTGTGTTTCACTTCTACGAATAGCTCTCACCGCTGCATGTCTTGTGGACTTCATTTTGATATGATTGGAGTTGTGTTTGCATTTCTTAGTATTAGCTTCTTGTTGGAACCATTTGATGGAGTTGATTTTATTTTTAAGAGATTGGTGATTGCTATGCTGACTCATTCATTTGTTTTATGACAGTGGGCTTGCAATTACAGCTAACAAGAAAAATACAGATCAGCACATTGTATTGCTTGGTTGGTCAGTGGATGGAAATGTAGATGAGACAGTAGTTATTGATATTGACCGAGATACGTGGCTTCCAAGGATTGAGCTTCAAGGTGCTTCAACTTGTGTTGTGCGTTTAGTCCAGTACATTGATGGAAAAATGATTTCTCATCTTTTTCCATTCTGTCATTTTGGTTGATTACTCCTGATTAGTTTTAAGTAAGAAGTGTTAATTTAGCAGCTTAATGCATTTGGTAAATAGAGAATGATTCAAAAAGGATTGTTTGTTTCATGGATTTAACTACAATTGTCTTCTTGTTAGCATTGGTCGTAAAAGGTTGACTTGGATATGTGTAAATGAAAAATATCTTGATTTTGTAACAGCTGAAAATTAAGTACTTCAATTGGCATCCTTTTCCTGCCGTCTGTGGCTTTTAAACATCAGAATACTTTTACTTTGTGTATTTGGTGAGTTGTTCAGCTTTTGTCTTATTGGTTTCTTGCTTGTAACCGTGATTAATAACTTCTGTTTTCAGATAATGGGGATGATAATTTGATCTTGGGACTCTGCATTGATAAGGTTTCTTTGTGTGGAAAGGTCAAAGTTGAAGTTGGGGTTGAAGAAAAGAAAGAACTTCCACCACATTGCATGCTTATATGCGTTACTTTTGAGGGAAAGCTTGTCATGTTCCGTGTTGCAAGGTATTTCTCCAGAATGTTTGCTTGTTCCCAATTAAATATTGAAGTTACTGCTGAAGTGGGCTGCTAAACTAGTTTTAATTGTGATTGGTTTAGTTACTCTTTCTATATTTTTGGTTCTGTTAACTTAGTTCTTGAATGCTCTAACTCTAGTTCCCCTCCCTTCCTCATAGACCTCTATACAGGGATAATCAACTGAATTATGTTATTGGATTAAATTTTAGAAAAAGTTCTCCCTAGGTGGTAAATGAGGCTATGTTTATGAAAATGTCTTTGCGCATGTTCCAAGTCTGAGATGTTCAATAATTAAGATTTTCTATAATGCCCATAGTGAGAAATTGTTCCCCTTTGTGGCAAGGTGATTTGAGGTTTAGGAGTCAGCTACTACGTACATGTAGTGGACACTGAGTCTATTTCTATTTTAGTATTGCAGGACCTACTTGTCCATCTGAAAATGAGCTCACTCTTTCTGATGAAGAGGAGGATGATTCAGTTGATTTACCTAATACACCTGGAAATGGGGAACTAAAATCAGAAAAAGAAGCTGCAAATCTTCAATGGAATGATGTATGTGAAATGGAATCAAATGTTGATACTTTTAAGCAAGGTCTTAAGCCTTCTGGCAGGAATGAGAGTTCAACTGCCATACTCGTTACAGAAAAAGCGCTCGTTGAATCTAGTGTTACTACAAACAGGGAAAGGGAATCTCCTGTAACTTGTAATTCTGTTGCTGTTATTGCACAAGAAAGCAATACTGCGACCAATATGCACCAAGACATAAATGGTCAGACATTAAATCTTTATGGGAAGCAAAGTGTAAATTTCACCCATTCACCTTTGAGGAGTTCATTCCAAGAAGGACATGCAAATTTGGTGAAAAATGCAAGTGAATCTAAAAAATCTGCTGAATTTGTATTTGATCTCCCAGCATCTTCTGGGAAAGCTTCAACTACTTCCTTTAACCAATTCAATCAGAAGGGAGTACACAAGAATATGGAACTGGCTGGGGCATTACAAGGAAAAACTAGGTCCACTGTTGCACAGGAGGCAGTATCTCAATCATTTTCAAGCAGGAGCTCTATTTTTTCTGATGGCTCTGGAAACAGATCCCCTTTTTTACCTTCAAATTTGATCGAAAGAAAAGAATCTGATGGTTTGGTTGATAGTGCTGCTGCAGCAAATGCTCCTCATAACCTCGCTGGAAAGCCTTTTCACTTAAAGGATCATGCTAGTATCTCATCATTGGTTGATTCTTCTGTTAGTCCAGTTTTGGTTGGGGAAGACAGGCCTGCAGATGGGACTGGAATCATTGAATCATTGCCTTCCATTTCTATGTCACAATTTTCATCACAGGAAAACTTTGCTTTTGGAAGATCTAACAATCGTGGAAGATATTCTCCAAAGGACAACTACAAAGCTCTGCCACTATCAAATTCCGAGGCAAACTTGCCAGGACAATTTGGCAATGTATCTGCATCTATTCTTACTTCCATTGTTAATTATTTTCTTTTGCGTACTTTCTGATAAGCACCTTGTCTTCCCTAAGCTATTTCATTTACATCTTCAACTCCAGTTAAATTTATGTCACGATTTGTGGCTGTATGTATCTTTGGAAAGAGAAGTCAGTATTATGAGCTACTTAACTTATAGAATGTGACAGGATCTAAAACTCTAATTGCTGTGCTAAACAAAAATTGGGTGGCCAACATTCCTGCTTTTATGTTTATTGCTTGCAAGATGGGATGAACATTGGAGATAATTTGTTTTACTGGTTTACTATCTAATCACTTGACATCAATTTATTATTGTTGGTGCATTGTTCTGACTTTTGTGTTGCCAGTGTTTTTATGTATGCCTAATCACACACCAACATTCCATGTAGCATTTCAAACACAAAATTGAAAACAAAGAGGAAATATAATCTGTTAACTTTTGTTTCTAAATATTTATTACCCCTTTGCTATAGGGTATATGCATTGCTGCCTTTTTTTTAATTCTTTAAACAAAAGTATTTACTAAGAAAGATTCTTTTCAGATCAAAGAAATGGCCAAAGAACTGGATGCACTTCTGGAGTCTATTGAAGAATCAGGTGGCTTCAGGGATGCTTGCACTGTTTCTCAGAGAAGTTCAGTTGAAGCTTTGGAAGAGGGCTTAGAAACTGTGACTGAAAAGTGTGGAATGTGGAAAGTAAGATTCTTTATTTTCAATTGTGTCTCTTTTTGTGTTAATTGATATATCATCTCCTAGAAAAACTAGTTGTGGACAGTTGAACACTGCTTGTTTGTGTTTTTTTTCCCCTGCTGACATGGTAAAGTGACAGTTGTCTTCTTTGCTGACATGGCAAAGTGACAGTAATACTCTGCTTTTTTATCCCCACTGCTTGGGAGGCGTAGTAGGATTTGGAATAAATATGAATGGAAAGTGCATGCATTTAAAAAGCCAAACTATGATGGGTGAAATATTTATTTGTATTGTCGTGCTATGAAAATAAGGATGAACCTTAAGTTATCTGGGCAGAAAAAGACAAGTTAGGTTCATCATGAAAGCCAGGAAAGTCAGCCTCTGTCACAGATTGATTGGCTGTATGGTCCTTATGGTATGATTACCTTCAATTAATATTTGTGTTCCTTTTTAATGAATTCTTCAATGTTTAGCCTTAACGTCATATTTTCTATGTTGTGCTTAATTGGCTATACAATATTTTGGTCATGTTTGTTAACTGCTAAACCCTTGGTCTTTGTTGTTACATTTGCACTATGATTTGTAGATCTTGATGGATGAAAAGCTTGTGGAAGTGCAGCATCTTCTGGATAACACCGTACAAGGTAGTCTCAACGTCTCTCTCTCTGCCTCCCATGTATCAAACAGAGCAAGCATGATTTTTTTCATTATAGTCAGTTGGATCTTTGTTGCCTAGCCTCCAGAAAAAGCAATCCTTTGCATTTTATTGAGTTATGTTGTTCATTGGATTTCCAGTTTTCACTTCTGACATACTGGTCTTGCATTGTATACAATTGAATGTCACCCCCCTGAATAGCTCTTAGGAGTATGAAAAGTTATCGTCCTCAGGAAAGTTTATTATCAAGTCCACATTGGTTGAGCTAACCAAACATAATTTTCATCTGCTGTTCAGTTTTGGCACAAAAAGTATATCTTGATGGTATCATTAAGCAAGCATCTGATAGCCAATATTGGGAGCTCTGGAATCGCCAGAAGTTGAGTTCCGCACTTGATCTCAAACGGCAAACCATATTGAAGTTAAGTCAGGTATATATGTGGGTCCTGAAGTTGCAAGATTTGTCCAACTTCACATCATCAAGTTGTCTGATTTCTTTTGTTGAGTTTGGCATGAATTGGAACTCAAAATTGGAAATTTGGGTTGTCATGCCAATTCCATTGTTTGTCTATTACACAGGATTGGAATTCCAATTGATCACCCAACTTTAAGGAATCTTATTTGTGACAGAATTCCAATTCTTTGGGTAAGAAAAAGGAATTACAAGTCTGGACTAGTACAATTTCATCAGTTACTGTAAATTTGTTACAATGATGTGCAATTTCAATTATAATTCCATTAGAATTAAATCAGCATTCCAAATCCATTTCCATAAGCCAAACAAATTAGTGTTTCTTGAGAAATGGTGATGAAAAGGAGAAGGGAAGAGTTTAGGATAATGTCTTGTAGGAGCTTAAACATAGATAGAGCTTCCTCCATTCTGTATGCTGCTAGTATATGAGTGATAGCAATATGGGTCATAAACTCATATTGACTTATTTTTAGAAAAGAAGTAGGAGGCAGGAATAGAACATGGGCC
>JANZLF010000003.1:66760-78961 GCA_026546835.1 Erythroxylum foetidum
TTATCTTTTCACCTTGTATTATCTCAGCTGAATGCTTGAGGGGCCATAGTGGCTGGTAGCACTAGTTCTTGTAGTTCCTACGAGACTATTGCTAATTATCAATAATATCACTATATTTTCATCTAGTTGCGTATCAATGAGTACAGAAGTATATTTTGATCCTTGATATAATATTTTGTGCTTTCATATCCAAATCCAGGATTTAACCAATCAGTTAATTAAATTGGAAAGGCACTTCAATAGCCTTGAACTCCAGAGGTTTGGTGAAAATGACGAAGCTCACTTGAGTGGAAGAGCTTTTCAAAGCAGATATGGGCCCTCAAGGTATTTTGAGCTTGTTACTGGTTTTAGTGACTGCTTCATGAATGGATGTTAAGGCCCTTGAAAACAAGTATGCGGTTTTAACATCCAAAAATTGAGTTATTGATACAATTTTACTTGGGAGCTTGTGAAAAGACAGCAAATTAATTGGTTCATTAATTTATAAATATCTCATTATGTGTTTGCAGGCATATTCAGTCATTGCATAGTCTACATAACACGATGAGTTCACAATTGACAGCTGCTGAAAGACTGTCTGAGTGTCTCGCAAAGCAGATGGCTGTGCTGAATATAGATTCGCTGATAAAACAAAAGAATGTGAAAAGAGAATTATTTGAAACAATTGGGATCCCCTATGATGCTTCTTTCTATCCCTCAGATGCAACAACTGTTGGTGATACTTCTTCCGCGAAGAATCTTTCACTGTCTCCTAGTTCTTCTGCTAAAGATCAGTCCAGAAGAAGGCTATCAAGTGCTATGAAGAGTTCTGACCCAGAAACAAGGAGAAGAAGAAACTCACTGGACCAGGTGATCTGTGTTAATGATCTAGTTTCCTTGATAGTCGTGTGAACTAGGTGTGATCTCTATATATTTTCATCCACTGATGCTTGGCTGTGATGGGAACTTGTTTGGTTTGTCAATACCCATATGTTCATGGTCTTATGGATGGAAAAAACATATAAATGCCTTTACATTATTCTGGTTAAAATCATTTGTTTCACTTGTTTTCCCTGAATCACTTAAGATTGTCTGCTAAATTCAAATAGATACTTGCAGCATGTTGAGCTAGTCTTAACATTCCCCTTCTTTAGAAAAAGAAGTATACAGGATTGGGTGTTCCTGTAAACTGTGGAATCTCAATGAATTCTAGAATATAGAAATCTAGAAACTACAAGGATATCTCATGTTCACGGATAATTTTGTCAAACTTTTGCTTAATTTTTAAAGAAATAATTGGTTCTCCATTGTTGCAGAGTTTGGCTTGCTTTGAGCCTACAAAAACAACTGTAAAAAGGGTATTTTTGCAAGAAAATCAGAAGAAAACGCCAAGAAAACTTCAAGAATATATGGATAGGCAATATGTCCGTTATAGCTTATCTGACGGTTCTAATGTTACCAAGCCTGACATCCAAACATCCTATTCAACCTTATTACAATCTGGAGATGGTGAGTCGTGGCTGATTGCTATTCTAAGTGTTCCCTGCTCAGTTCATTTATCAACCATGTTCATATACTTTTTCAGGAAGTGTTCAGTACAAATTCCCAAAACAGACCAGTGAGAAAAGATCAACGCTTTTTAAATGGGCTAACGAGTCCCCGTTATCATCTCAAGCTGCTGAGGTGAGGTCTCTCAGTTTGCCAAGTAACAATGTAGAATCACCGCCAGTTTCAAGGCGAGAATTGATGATGACATGGCAAAATCATGCTGAGCAAGCCAACGGTGTAACTGCAGATGAATCAAGATCTCCTGTTTCTTCGACTGAGAAGCCTCATTCTACTATGATTCATGAGAAAAAATTTGGTTGGCAATATGAAACTAGCCCAGGGCAAAAACTCTCACCAGCCAACTTATTACATGAAACGACGCTCTTGTTGAAATCAAGTGAAGTGCCAAATGCCAGTATGAGTAAAGGGTCCGTGGTTACAAATTCAGTGCCCTACTATCCAAAGCATGGATTTGATACAGAAAGTTTGGTGCCTACATGTGATAGTAAAAAGAATGACCCCGGATTCCTTTCACTGCCAACTGCCACTGCAGCTGTTAATTCTGTTGCTCATCCTGCTCATACTGTATCAGAAGTAGCTTCCCCATTCCATGTTGGCACCAGCGCACATGGTGAAGTATCTTCTCCAGCTTTCTCAGTCCCTTTCTCAGCTTCATCTTCAACGCTTGATTCTTCATTGAAAAGCTTACCTACATCATTCACTGCATCCTCAATTTTTGATTTTGCGAATGACGGTAAGTCTACTGCAAGCAAACCTCCACCTTCTGTTACCTATTCTTCACCTTCAACATTAGAGTCTCCTAAATCAGAAGTACAGAACATATTCAAAGCTCCACTTTCCGTGCCTTTGAGAACAGAGCTTAACCCACCTTTGGAAAAGGCTCCACCTTCTCTTGCAGTCACTTCAGTATCATATTCTCCTAAGATAGAGGTTCAACCTCCTAAAGGTGAAATTGATTCTCAAAAAAATATGGATGATGCTACAGCAGTAGCATCTCTGCAGCCGAAGCCTCCGGCATTAGATTTAAAGGTTAAGTCTTCAATCCCTATAAATAAGATTTCAACTGGGTTTATATCTGGGACCCAATCCAGTTTGAACATTGTAGCAAGTTCAACATCTAATATAACAATAGCTGGTCAACCTCAACAAGCATCTGTTGCTCATACTCCTTTCACAGCAATACTCACAACTTCAAATCCTAATATTAGTGGAAAGAATGAGAGTTTGGATGTTGCAGTTGCTGAAGAAGATGAGATGGAGGAGGAGGCTCCTGAATCTGGCAATACAGGAGAGCTTAGTTTGGGAAGTCTTGGAGGTTTTGGGATTGGTTCAACTCCTAGCACAGCTGCTCCTAGAGGAAATCCATTTGGTGGTTCATACAATGCGGGAACAAGTCAAACAAGCTCTGCATTCTCAATGACGGCGCCAAGTGGAGAGCTGTTTCGGCCTGCGTCTTTTAGCTTTCAGCCTCCACAGCCTTCCCAGTTGCCTCCACAAAATAATCTAGGTGCCTTCTCTGGTGGCCTTAACACTGGAACAGTTGCTACAGCTCCAACTCAAGGTGGATTTGGGCAACCGGCACAAATTGGATCGGGACAGCAAGCATTAGGATCTGTTCTTGGTGCTTTTGGTCAGTCGAGGCAACTTGGTACTGGGTTCTCAGCAAATGGTCTAAGTTCTGCTGGTAGTTTTACCGGTGGCTTTGCTAGTACTAGCTCACAGGGTGGTTTTCCAAATGCTACTTCAGGTGGTGGGGGATTTGCCGCTGTGGCTTCAGGGGGTGGGGGATTTGCTGGAGCGGCGTCAGCAGGTAGGGGATTTGGTGACATAGGTTCTGCTAATATTGGTTTTGCAGCGGCTGCTTCTGGTCGTGGATTTGCAGCAGCTGGTAAAGTCACTTTCTTTTTTCTTCACTGGAACAAACTACGAATTACATTTTACTGATTCTGTAATAAAACTTGTAGGTGGTGGTGGGTTTGGTGGTTTCAGCAGCCAACAAGGAGGTGGTGGCTTCTCTGCTTTTGGTAGCAGCGGACAAGGAGGAAATGTGGGTTTCCCAACTTTTGGCAGTAATACAGGGGGAAGTGGAAAACCACCAGAGCTCTTCACGCAAATGAGAAAATAGAGGAATTTGAAGTGAATTGTATGGAGGATAAGGATATATTGAGAATCCTTCTCCTTTTTTTTTTTCATTGACTATAGTAAAACTATGTACAGCTTCAAAAGAAGGATTCCATGTTAGAATCCAAATTTACCCACTATAATTGTTAAATCGCTAACCAAGTAAACTATATGGACAAAATTTGGATTTAGAGCCTCCATCTTGACCGCATTCGAGTTGAGATTTTGTGTTACTTCCTTGGCTATAATCCCATCGAATATATTATCCGCTAGTTGATACTTGCAAGTTTATATCCGTCTATTCCTTTCCTTCCATAAGCTTTGTGGCTGATACTATACTTTCAGAGTAGTTTATACCAAGGAACATGTGGATTTTCAACTTGTAGACTGATGTAGCAGGATTTATTAGTGAAAATGCCCTTGGGATGTGGCTTCCAAAGGATTGAATCCGTAGTACTGTTGGAATGAAGGCTCGGAAGATATTGATACAAGGTATTAAACCTTCTGAAATTTCCAAACTACGGCTCTTCTGAAATGACTCATGAGAGAAGAGACCTTGGTATTGAATGGAATTCTATTCCATAGATGTGCTAGCTCAGGTCGTCAAATTAACGGACTGAAATCTGTCCAATTATCATACCATACCTAGATTTCATTGCCACTATCAAGTCGGTAGAAGATATGAGGATAGACGAATTCTCTGATTTTCAACATACGAGTGAGAATCGATGAACAGCCTCTTTTGATTGGTATTTGCTAAAAGTTCTGCGCTAAGAGGTATGTTTCATACATCCATTTAATCCATAACATAGTATTATCGGTAAGTATCCTCCAAACTTTCTTGCAAAGTACCTTTTGCATATGCCTAAGCCTTCACTTTTCTTTGGAATGGTTATATCATCCCATTTCGCTTTTGTTTTCTTGGCGTTCTCTAGAGTTCCCAGCCAGAGAAATGCTTTATCACCCTTTTAGGAAGTATCAAATGACTAGTCCAATGGATGTGAAGATTGCTAAGTATTGATATAATCAGAGTAACTCTAGCAGCCATGGAGAGATTTGTTTTGCAAAGCTAGAATTTTGCTCTATATCTTTCCAAGAGAGGGATGCAATCATAATATCTAAGCTTGACATGAGATATGGGAACTCCCAAATATTTGAAGGGAGGAGTATGAAGCTCCATGCCAAGATTACTACCAATCTCCTTAGAGTATTGAACATCTGAGGAACAATATATACAACCTTTCTGGAAATTAACGGTCAAACCTGACCAGCCAGAGAATTGTGACAGAATGTCTTTAAAGATAGTGATGGACAACTGATCAACACCTGAGAGAAGTAGTAAATCATCAACAAACATCAAATGAGTGAGTTTAAGTGAATTGCATTGATGATGATATTTGAACTTGCCATTGTGATTTAGTAGCTTCTCAATCATTTTAGACAATCCTTCCATAACTAGAACAAAGAGGTAAGGGGATCCCTTTTTCAAATCCCTCTCGGACATTTCACAGGTTTCGTGGGACTACCATTAACTAAGATACTCACGGATAAGGAATGTAGGCACATCATAATTTAGTTTCTGTAATGTTGACGGAATTCTAATACATCTAAACATACTCAGAATAAAATCTCAGCTAACAGTGTCATATGCCCTGTAAAAGTCTATCTTCCATATACAACTTTTCAAACTTTTTCTTGATAGATAATCCCTAAGAAGCTTTTGGATAAGCAAGATATTGTCACCTATTGATCTTCCTTCAATAAAAGCTCCTTGGTTTGGTGAAACAATCTCAGTCAATACTCTTCACAGTTGACTAGCTAGAAGCTTTGCAATAACCTCGTAAATAGTATTGCAGCAAGATACAGGTCGAAAATCAGATAAAGAATTGGGATTTATCTTCTTTGGTTCTAGACAGATGAAGGTATGATTGAATTCTTTCAACATGTTGCAAGATGTCAGATGTGTATTTCCCATCAACTTGAATGAAGTAGTCTCTGGTCAAGCATAGCATCAAAGACTGGTCAACATACAAGATTCCATTAGCATCTGATAATTGTGCTATTCGGCTTCTATTCCTTCTTGCGAGCAGGGAGGCATGAAAGAATTTGGAATTCTGATCCCCTTCTTTAACCAGGTAACTCTAGCCTTATGTTGTATTATGGATTGAAGTAAAGATAAGGCTTGTCGATATTCCCTCAGTCTCAATATTTCAACTTCCCTCATCTGAGAATTATTAGGATGTAGATAACATGCTTCTTGAGCTTGGTGCAACTTTGTTTTGCTTTCAAGAACTTATCCGCTGCTATGAGATAGAAAATTTTTAAGTGAAGCTTTTACTCTCCTTAACGTCTGCATTAGCTAATAGACACGAATTTCAAAAAATCCTTCCATTATAGTCAAAAGATAGGTTGGAAATAAGATCCCAATCAACGCCCAAAAGTTTAGACACGGCCGGAAGATTTGAGGCAAGAATACTAGGCCTTTTGTCAAATACAACATCTTTAACCATGGCCTTTTCGTGAGGGTCATTAAACCCGCGAACATTTTGTATGAGCAACATCAAGGAGGGGAGTCCCCTCCAGTAGTGATTTTATTTTTCTTACTGATCTTCTTCTTGTGCTACTATTAGAGTTCAACATAGATGTAGAATTTTTTCCTTGCTCCTCCTGATTCACATTCTGAACTTGCTATGGTTGAGAATCTGGCCTCACTTATGGAGGCAATACCTCTACTTTTGATACATTGTGAGTTATTGTATTACAAGTGTTCTGCACCTCTGTTTTAGAAACTCAAGTCCAAAGAGTTAAGTTGATGCGAGCAGGAGTAAGGATCACCATGGAGATAGTGTACGTAACAGGGACAAGCTTGTCATTTTAGTTAGACCTATGACTAGAGCTAGGATTGAGAGATTCAAAGAGGCTTTCTATGCGCATGTGGGCCAACTTATGGAGAGGATGAAACTAGCCAAGCTTATTGGAGGAGAGTTAGTTAGATCACAGCCTAAATTGATCCACTTGTCTCAAATCCTTAGACGGGATTCACTTGGAACTTGAAGACCATTGTGTTAGGCTATTATTTGTCATTTGAAGTCCAAGAGGAGGCGTGCTTATGACCAAACTTGGCACCTCAATAAGACCAGACCTTCAACCACATGCTTATGATCTATTTTGTAATTATTTATATTTTGGGATGCCATGTATTTTAAGCCCAAGTCTTTTAGCATTAAGCCTAGGTATAAATACATATGTTTTAGGGTTTTGGAAGACAACTTTTTGATCATATTGTTTTGTGTGTGTCGTCGACCATATTGAGAGGAAAAACCCCTCTTGTTCTTTTCATCTTAAGAATTGAACATCACTTATCAACTGAATCAGATTGTGACATGATTTTGATCCTAAACAACTTTCTTGATTTATTCTTTACCTATTATCTAGGTTGCTCGTGAGGTTTAGTAAGTAAATTTGAAACCTTGCATATCAGATTTAATTTTAGTTAATTTGAATATATCATCTTCTTCTTTCCTTGAATTCGAACTTTTCAATCTTTCAATTTCGTAGAGCGCGTTAGTTGGTATCAGAGCCTTGGTTTGGAGGAGAATTCTTATTCAACTCTATTAAAATCTAAGAAACTGCTGCCCTTCACCATCCAATTATCGTTGGCTCATCAATTCAGGTGTGAATTAACTTTCGGCCTAAGGTTTCAATCTTTTTTTTTGTTCTTATTTTAGTTAGGCTTTTCATTTATTCTTCTTGTTTCTTTTGTTGAAACTTTCGGCTTATATAAAAAAATCTGAAAAATGAAAAAAATCCTGAAAATGTTGGAAAGAAAACATCCAAAAAAGTTCAAAAAAAGTTAAAAATTTTGAAAAAAAAATTCTTTTCTTTTCCTTGTTTTCTTTGTTTCGTCATACGCGTACTTGCTAGTTGGTTCGAAATTTTAGCACCCTTTTGATTCTTTTGATTAGTTGAGAATTGGTTTTGAGTAGTAATTTGAATTTCAGAAGGGATTGAGCGGTAAAAGGCAAGAGTGTGTGAGCTTATTTGAGGAAGTCATTATCGTGAATTAAACACGAGGAGAATGACATCATTTGAGTGAAACACGTGAGGGAGTGTGTGAGGTTGTTTATTATTAACCTTGTTTTGCAAGTATATCATTTTATTTACAATGTCATAGGGAGGTAGTAATGATGACAATCTCACCAGCATTATTATGATTTGTATTATCTTGTATTTTATTTTATCTTTTGTATCTCATTTGAATTTATTTTTATCTTATCCGATATTACCTCAACAACTTAGATATCACAAAACTTGTATAAATGCAGTGAAAAACTATTCATCGAAATATTAAAAAAATAGTACATTCATAGATCAATTTCTGTTTCTCTACATTCTTTTATAATATTAGAGCTGATACAATAATAATCTCTCCAACCCATACAAGTTGCATTCAGTAAGAATTTTCATTAAATACCTATTCAGCCTATCAACTTACCACAACCAAAAATACACAACAACACATTTAGCCTATTAACTTACCACAATCAACAACACTCTCTCTGCTACATACCTAACACAAATTTGCAAAAACTCAAAATACATCTCAAATGGTAGACCTCAATTCTCCTACTTTACTATGCAATCATATCACAAATTTCTTCACTACACAATTGAATTCAACAAATAACCTCATTTGGAAAAATCAAATTCATGTCGTCCTCACCACTTCTGATCTTGTTGGATATATTGATGGCTCTATAACACCACCAGATGAAGACTCTTTAGACTTTCCCAAATGGCAAAATTTTGATAGACTAGTATACTGCTTTTTTACTGCTTCTCTTACTAGCTCCATTGCAAGACTTGCAATCAATTGTACCACTGTGCGGGATCTTTGGATTGCTCTGGAAAATCACTTCATGCAACAATTAAACTCACAACGATCTCTACTTCAGTGTCAACACCACACACTAAAGAAAGGACCAAACTCTATTACTAAATTTCTTGCCTCCGTCTTTACAACCGTCGATGAACTTGTTGCCATCAGTGATAAAAACTCTAATGAAGACCTAGTGCTTCTCACCTTGAATGGACTACTGTCGTAATATGAGTCTTTTATCACTGCCGTCAAACACCGAGAATCTCTAGTCTCCTTTAGCAAGCTTTGAGCGAAACTCCTCATTCACGAACAAAGGTTACTATCTTTTTATTCTTCTCCTTCCTCCAACTCAGTGTTTGTTGCCTCCTACGCAGGTCACAGATCCTCCTTCTCCAATGGACACGGTGGCACTCGCGGGTGTCATGGTCGGGGGCACATGGGTATTAACCCTAATCTCTATGGCGGCTCTTCAAATCTGAACGCACTCAACCTGTATGGATATGGACTCAACTCGAATGGACTCTCCAATTTTAATGCAGATGGGCTTCAGTAACAGACCACTTCTCCTTCTCAAGCCCACCAGTCTTAAGACCTAGACCAACAGCATCAAAAACCATTTTTTCACTAATACCCAACCCAATCAAATTATTCCCAACGGTCCACTACCCACAATAAATCCATTCGTTGCCAAATTTGTTGGAAATGGAGTCACATTACTGCTTATTGTCGATTCCGTTACTCTGCCTCTCAAAATTATCCCATAAATTCCACACCTCATCCAAATAACCTTTCCTCTGCTTTTACTACCTTAAACATTCACAATTCTTTATACTCACCTATCCTTCCTTCTAACACTATTACTGAATGGTTTCTGAACACTGGAGCAACCAATCACATGACACTCGATCCTCACCTTGATGAATCTAAAGCACCTTACAATGGTCCAAATCAAGTGATTGTCGATAATGGACAAACTCTTCCTATATCCTCTGCTAGTAATGTCACCGTAGCTACTCCAACTCGTCCTCTTCATCTTGACAATATTTTAATTGTCCCTAATCTTGCTGTCAATTTACTTTCTGTAGCTAAGTTTGTTAAAGATAACTCTTCTCTTGTTGAGTTTAACCTATTTGGTTATATAGTGAAGGATCTCAGTACCAAGACACCTCTATTTGCGGGATTCATTCATAAAAATCTCTATCTTATAAAGGTCCCACTCTGATTCAGAAATTATGTTGCCCTCCATGTTACTTCCACTCAACTCAACCTATGGCATCAACGTTTAGGTCATCCTTGTTCAGCCATACTCTATAGATTATCTTTTCCCTTTAAATTGTCATCACATGTACTAAATAATTGCACTTCATGTTTATTAGGCAAAAGTATCGATATTCCTTTTACTTTATCATCACATGTTTCTACTATGCCATTACAAATTATTCACTGTGATATTTAGGGTCTGTCATCATCTCCCTCTCTTTTCGCTATCGTTACTTTATCATTTTCATTGATGACTTCAATCGCTATACTTAGATTTTTTTTCCTTTAACCCACAAAAATCAAGTCCTTTATCAATTTCAACTCTTCAAAACTAATGTTAAAAATCTCTTCTCTACCACAATTAAAACTTTTCAATGCAATGAAGCTCCTGAACTCATAAAAGGTTCTTTCGCCGCTTACCTTGCCTCCCATGGCATATCTTACCGCATTTTGTGCCCTTATACTCAATAACAAAATGGACTTGCTGAGCATAAAATTTACCATACTATCAAAAATGGGCTTACTCTTCTCCTTCATGCCTCTCTACCTAAACCTTTTTGGTTTGAAGCCTTCTTTATATCCACCTACCTTATTAATATATTCCCCACACCTGTCCTCAATCACAAGTCACATTATGAAACCCTGCTTCTCGATCCACCCAATCTTTCCCACCTTCGTATTATTGGGTGTGCTTGTTTTCCTTTTCTTGGGCTAACTCTTACAGACAAATTAACTCCAAAGTCCACCAAATGTGTCTTCGTAGGGTATTCATCACAATACAAAGGTTATTGTTGCTTGACCCTATCATCTCCAAACTTTACATCTCCCGACATGTCCAATTTATTAAAACTATTTTCTATTATGAAAATTCCACCTTTAATATCTCCCCCACATCCTCTCCCTCTACCGTCTTACTCCTACTACCTACTCCGACCTCTTCCTCTTCACCAAATACCAAAACAAACCCATTGCCTCCTTCCCCTTCACCTTATCACCATATGATCACTCGTACACGTGATAACACTAGTGTTCCCCGCATCCTTTCCGATTATGTCACCTATTCTACAAACACAAAGACTTCTTATACTCCTAATCCTACCTCCTTCACCCAAGCCAACAAATTTCCACATTGGCGTTAAGCCATGCTTGATGAGTTCACAGCTCTCTATCATAATCACACCTGGACTCTTATCCGTCCACTGCCTAATGCCAATATTGTTATATGTAAATGGGTTTTTCGTACTAAAGGAAATTCTGATGGGTCCCTAAATCGCTACAAAGCTCGATTAGTTGCCAAAGGCTATCATTAAGCTCCTGGCATTGACTACACTGATACTTTTGTCCCTGTCGTCAACCCACCACTATTTGCCTCATCCTTACCATTGCTCTATCTAAAAATTGGTCAGTTCACCAACTCGATGTCAACAATGCCTTTCTCAATGGCACTCTAGATGAACTAGTTTTTATGTCTCAACCACCTAGTTTCATTGACCCTCACAAACCATGTTATGTCTGTCATCTTCAGAAAGCTATCTATAGTCTCAAACAAGCTCCAAGGGCCTGATTTCATCGCCTAAGTCAAAAGCTACTTAATCTCAATTTTACCCCAACTAAATCTGACACGTCCTTATTCGTTCATCCCACTACTTCTCATACCATTTATCTTCTCGTATATGTTGATGATATCCTAATTACTAGCTCTTCATCCTCTTTCATCATAAATCTCATTCAAGACCTCAGTACTACATTCTCTATCAAAGATCTTGGTCTTCTTCAATACTTTCTCGGGATAGAAGCAACTACAACACCCACTGGACTCTTTCTTTCCCAAACTAAGTACACTAAAGATCTTCTTCTCTGCACAGGCCTTGCCTAATCTAAACTTGTCATCACACCTATCACCCCAACTCTTCCTCTCTCTAAAAATCATGATACCCCTCTCCCTGATCCTTTTGAATATCGAAGCACTGTTAGTGCTCTCCAATATCTTTTTATTACCCATCCTGATATTCAATTTGTAGTAAATAAAGTTTCTTAATTTCTTCATTGTCTTACCAACATTTACCAGACCGTTGTTAAAAGGATTATTCGTTATCTTCGCTCTATATCAATTTCTGGTATCCATTTAACCGATAAACCTCTCTCTCCATTTAAGCCTACTGTGATGCAGATTGGGCTGGGTGTCCTGATGACCTTCGATCCACATCTGGTTACTGTATTTTTCTAAGCCCAAACCTTATCTCTTGGAGTGCAAAGAAACAACTTATTGTTGCCAGATCTAGCACTAAAGCAGAATATTGTAGTATAGCTAATGTTTGTTAGTATAGTCATTATTTCTTTGTAATCACTACTTTCGTATATAGCCGTTACATATATTTGTAATTATTATGTAA
>JANZLF010000003.1:111325-123062 GCA_026546835.1 Erythroxylum foetidum
CGATACCCGATGAGTATTTTTGCTAACCCCCATACCCGCCTCACGGGTAAAAGTTTGCTCCCCATACCCGCCCTCGTTCGGGTAATTTTATCGGGTACCCATCGGGTTCGGGTACAATTGTCATCCCTAATATATCCATTTTGTCAGTTATTTCAAAATAAATAAACACTCAAGCTAGTTGCAATAATTTAATATATTTTTTAAATTTAGTGTCTCTTTTTTAGTTTTCCAATTTAGTAATTAAGCTTTTAAAATGTATAAAAATAAGGTAAAAATGTTGTTTTTATTGATATATATTGTCTATTAAATATTGCATAAATTGACACCCATGGATTATAGTAACAAAAATAATGTTTTGACCTAATCTATATGAAATTTAAAAAGTCAATTATTAAATTAAAATTTTAGAAAGTTTAGGGCCAAAATTAAAAAATTTCAAAAAAAATTAAAATACTTTTTAATTTGTTATCTCTAATATTAATCATAGTAACGTGATGGATTCTAATTTTTTTAATAAAAATCAAAACACTGTAGTGACTTAATTATCATATAAAATTAAATTTTAATACAAAAAATTATTTTAAAATTATTGAATAATTAAAATTTTAATACAATGTATTGGACACAATTTTATAATAATTAAAAAATATTGTGGAAAAATAAATAATAATTTTACAAATGAAAAAAAACAGTAAAATAAGGCCCGTAAGAGGGTATTGGGTGGAGCCTGTAAATAAATAAGGCCCAAAACAGAGCCCATATTTGCAAGCAATAGCGTTCCAGAGAGTTCCATTGGGATTTAGATCAACGGTCCAATTGAACCGCTTCAAAAGCATTTGATTGGAAATAGAATACCACCCTCTAAACCTACTCTTGCCTCCCTTCACTTTCAGCAGGCAGCAGCAGTAATAACCCAGACGTTATCCAAAACACCCACCCTTCACCCTCCGTCTTCTTCTGCTTCTTCCTTTTCTAGGTAATTGTTCAACTCTGTTCATTTCTCTACTTTCTGCTTCTACTTCATCTTACGAGGATTGAATTAACTCATAAAGCTTTCTCCTTTAACGCTGACACTGTTGGTGATGATGGCCGGCGTAGATTATCACTTTTATCATTTGTGCTCTTAGGTTTATGCCTTACTCTTCACGTTTTGTTTCTGTTATTCAAGAATGATGTATACTAGAAAAGCTGGCAATACCAATCTTCAATCCCTTTGAGTTTGTTTGTAAGTAACGAAAATAAGAAAAATGAAGAAGGTAACATTTAATATCAAAATAATGCAATTAGTCATGTCTCTGTTTGACGTTGTTATGTTATGTTATGTTCTCTTCTCTTCTCTTACTTATGTTGCCTCGTCTGTAGTTTTTTCTTCTGTTCGTCAGCGTAAATGGCGTCAACTTTCGCTGCTATGTCTTCAGTTGGGTCCTTGGCCACTTCAAATAGAAAACTTGCGGCTCCATCAAACAAGTTGTCATCTTTGGCCTCCATTTCTGGAAGCTCTTTTGGAAGGAGGCGTAATGTTGTCCTACACAAATCACGCACTCCTAATGTTTGTGCAATGGCCAAGGAGTTACATTTCAACAAGGATGGCACTGCAATTAAGAAACTGCAAGTAAGTTACCGGTTTTGGTGGTTGTCTAACATATCAAGCATGCTTTCTTGTCTTCCTATATCTGTTGACTATTACTAACTGTTATATTTGACCTCTTTTTGTCCCAGACTGGTGTGAACAAGCTTGCAGACCTGGTTGGGGTTACACTTGGACCCAAAGGCCGAAATGTTGTACTTGAAAGCAAGTATGGCTCACCTAAGATTGTTAATGATGGAGTGACCGTTGCTAAGGAGGTACGTTTCCTTGCTGTGCTTATTGTTTCTAGTTATCTATTCAATGTAGAGAAGACTATACATTCAACTCTATATCTATTACCCCCTAAATGCACTCTTGAATTACTTGTGGACTTTCAACTTTTTTGTATCGTATTGAATATTTTGGTCGACATTAAATTTTTATTTATTTTTAACTTCCTTTAATGTTGCCTTAAGTCATCTCCTTTTTTTTCTATGGTTTAGAGGCATGTGTAGTGATTGATTTGGTGCAAATTCTCAGGTTGAATTGGAGGATCCAGTGGAGAACATTGGTGCTAAGTTAGTGAGACAGGCAGCTGCAAAGACAAACGACTTGGCTGGGGATGGAACTACAACATCCGTTGTGCTTGCTCAAGGCCTCATTGCAGAAGGTGTCAAGGTTTGTAATATGATTCACGCTAGTCCTTTCTCAGAGGACCTTGACATATTATCGGTAATCCTAATACTGAGTTTGAATTTGAAGGTGGTAGCTGCTGGTGCAAACCCTGTGTTAATTACCAGAGGCATTGAGAAAACCTCAAAGGCTTTAGTGACTGAACTGAGGTTAATGTCAAAAGAGGTAGTGCAAATGTTCTCTTTTTCTTTTGTGTATGATGTGATTCATCATATAATTTTGTGGTTCTGTTTAATGGAAAGAAATGATCCGTAATTTTGATGATATTCCAGATTGAGGACAGTGAACTTGCAGATGTAGCTGCTGTTAGTGCAGGTAACAGCTATGAAGTTGGTAATATGATAGCTGAGGCATTGAGCAAGGTGGGTCGCAAGGGAGTGGTTACCCTTGAAGAGGGGAAAAGTGCTGACAACAGCTTATATGTTGTTGAGGGGATGCAATTTGATCGCGGCTACATCTCACCTTACTTTGTAACGGATGGTGAGAAAATGGCAGTTGAATATGAGAACTGCAAGGTATGTCTGGTTCAAAATAAAATGAATTGAAGTTTATTTCTAGTCGTTGGTTCTAACTATTTGTCTGCAGCTGCTTCTTGTTGACAAGAAAATAACAAATGCAAGAGACTTAATCAATGTATTAGAGGATGCAATCAAAAGTGGATACCCTATTGTTATAATTGCTGAGGACATTGAGCAGGAGGCCCTAGCAACTCTTGTTGTAAATAAACTAAGGGGTTCTTTGAAGATTGCAGCCCTCAAAGCTCCTGGTTTTGGAGAGAGAAAGAGTCAGTATCTTGATGACATTGCTATTCTAACTGGAGGTCAGTACAAACTTATTGTTATATCTTCTCCTTGTTTCCTGACTGGTATTTATTGCCTGCTTTTGTTTATGAGGATTGTGTGTTACCAGTGATTGATTCCCGTTCTACTTTTTTAGCTACTGATGCTGAGATGTATATTTTGCTTGATTACAGGCATTGTCATCCGAGATGAGGTGGGGCTTTCTTTGGACAAAGCTGACAAGGAGGTTTTGGGTCATGCTTCCAAAGTTGTTCTTACCAAGGATACAACTACAATTGTGGGAGATGGCAGCACCCAGGAAGCTGTAAACAAGAGAGTAGCTCAGATTAGGAACCTTATTGAGGTAGGATTATGTTGCTTTCCCTAAAATAAAATATCAAGGGCATCTATTTCTTGTTGGCCTCCATGTGTACATCACTGAATATGGTCATGATGGTTTACTCATGATGTTTGAAATTGCAGGCTGCGGAGCAGGATTACGAAAAGGAAAAACTCAATGAAAGAATTGCAAAGTTGTCCGGTGGTGTTGCTGTGATACAGGTTACTATTTTTGCAGGGCAAAATGATGTTTTTAATTGCCTGTGTTTTTCCTAAATAAAAGTTCTTGTAATGTTGAAGGTTGGTGCACAAACTGAAACAGAACTCAAGGAAAAGAAACTTAGAGTTGAAGATGCACTTAATGCTACAAAGGTGATCTATCTTGACACCACTAGTCTGTATTCTCGCCTATCAAGGTTAAAATGAGGCGGCACTTTGTTATTAAAACCTCAATGATTTTCAGGCAGCTGTTGAGGAAGGTATTGTAGTTGGTGGTGGATGCACTTTATTGAGACTTGCTTCAAAGGTGGATGCAATCAAGGAAAGCCTCGAGAATGACGAGGAAAAGGTGATTGCTCAGACTGATACATTGTTGTTATCAGTGCCGTCAAAGGCTGCTAACTTGTTTGGTTTTGTCCCTTCATCAATTGGAGAGTGCTTTAAATTGCTTGTTCTTGATAACAGGTTGGAGCAGACATTGTAAAGAGAGCTTTGAGTTATCCCCTCAAATTAATTGCCAAGAATGCTGGTGTTAATGGAAGTG
Organism: Erythroxylum foetidum; assembly: GCA_026546835.1. NCBI lineage: Eukaryota > Viridiplantae > Streptophyta > Magnoliopsida > Malpighiales > Erythroxylaceae > Erythroxylum > Erythroxylum foetidum. The sequence goes on from JANZLF010000003.1 coordinate 115,467, forward strand.
TTGTCAGTGAGAAGGTATGCAGTCCCCTCAGTGATATAGTCAAAGATTGACTAGACTATATTGGCAGTGACCAACTGTTGAGATCTGTTTTCCGACAGGTACTCTCCAGCGACAACCATAGGTATGGATATAATGCTGCAACTGGAAAATATGAGGATATAATGGCTGCAGGAATCATAGACCCAACCAAGGTGAGTAAATCTAATTTAGTGATTCACACTAGAGATGGAGAATGTATGCATAGTTAGCTATTGCCCTTTTCTTCGTTGGAAGCTATGAGCAGTTGCACCAAAGAAACCGGTTGTGTTTTGATATATTCGTGTGTTCCAGTGATGTGGTATGGAGAGTATTCAATAGAATGTGTGTGACTGATATTCTAATTCTCTTTAGTTTTTGACAACAAGAAGCTTTGAGAAGTTGCTTAATTTTTCTTTCAGGTGGTAAGATGTTGCCTGGAACATGCATCTTCTGTAGCGAAGACTTTCCTGATGTCTGATTGTGTGGTGGTTGAAATCAAGGAGCCAGAGCCAGTACCTGCTGGCAACCCCATGGACAATTCAGGTTTGTCTGGTCGAATTTTCCCTCTTATCAGAATACTGAGTTAATGTCTTATTTACTGAATTTTCTGTTTATGATTATTCTCAGGTTATGGTTACTGAGGACATTGTGAAGTAGGACAGGGGATAAATCAGATCAGGGGCGTCAATGGTTTCTCAAAGTTTGTATATTAGATTAAGTTGGGTAGTTGATTGCTGGTGAGTAGGAAGGAGCAATTGGAATGGAGATAATATCATAAGATTCCAGCGAGGGTAGAGCTTACTGGGATACGGCTATGTATTCACTGAACATCTTTCCGAGTTAAAAAAGGGTTTATGAAACACAGGACTGGCACACAAATTCCATTTTGTTTGTTCGTCTTTTCGGACACAAGTGTCGTTGAATGAGTTCGAGGCAAACAAACATAATATATAACCCCTGAGTGGATACAATTCATTCATGCTTTCAATCGAAAGATGGTCTGGAATCTGGATTGCCAACCATATGCAATAACGCACTAGATACTCTTTCAAATGCATCTGTTATCTTAACTGCAGTTCAAATGCTTCCTTCCTTGTAGAGCTGGATTTTAGCAGTTGGTAAACAATCGATAATCTAAAGACAATCTTTAAGTGAAGAGAGATCATTCAAAGGATATGTGCGGAGAGAGCCAAAATGAAGAGCGGAAGCACCAGAAAACAAACATGTTATGTATGGTTGAATGACATTATTATAAGCACTTGACAAAAGTTAGTGGTCCCATGTGAATATATTATACAATATACTAGTAAAGAAGAAGAAGAAGAAGAAGAAGAAGATACCATGCATGGTGTGTGCTGGAGTTTGAGGTGATTAGTGTTTGAAGTTTGGTGTTTTATGTTTGTTTTGATGCTTTTGTTACTTGCTACTACTGCTTTACACATTACCGACTATACATACAATAGAATAGTTGCGATTCCAAAGCCAATTTTGGAAGTGCCAACTTTCTCTCACTAATCTCCTCTTTCTCTCTGTTTACAGTCCTATTGAAATGAAATGAAATGAAAACCTCTCCTTCTTCTCCTTCTCCTTTACGCCGCCTCTCTCACTGAACTTACCAACAACACTTTGCAGTCTCTTTGCGCTCTTTCTCTCTCTCTCATCTAGACACACGCAAATATATATATATATATATATATGTATGTATATTTTACCAAAAATAAGCATGCAAAGCAAAACTAAGAAACAACGACCAAAATTAATATTATTCTGTAATATAAATTTACAATATTAAATCGTCCTTTTAAAAAAGTTGTAATCTTTTTCTATGTCTTTCTTCACTTTGGTCATGCCTTCTTAATTTTCTCCCTCTAATGCTGCCACCACCATCACCTCTCTCACTGGTATGTTTGCATTTGTCATCACTTCTTAACTCTTCCCTTCTACATTGTTATCTTTTCCTTTTAGCTTAATTGGGCTTCTTTTACTTTTGCTGTTTGGTTGACGTGTATCGTCAAAATTCAGTCTTCCCTTCCTTTTTTCTTCAGTTTTATGTTTTTGATCATCACGATTCTGATTTTCTGGGTTTTCTTTTTTTTCCGGATTACGTTTGATTATTTTTCTACAATTTTTTTTTTCTGATTTTTGGTCTCCCGTTTCCTTTTATACGTTTTATGGGGAACGTGGAAATCTAGGAAAATGTTCTTTGCTATCGTCTGATCATTTTGATGATGGTGATCGTGGCTCTGGAGTGACATCCGGCCGTTCTTTTCCAAAGGAAGCTTTGTTCTTGATTGATTTTCTCGAGTAGAATCTTTTTTGGTGCTCACTGATGTTTATATGAGTCTTTCTCTCGCATTTCTTCTTCTTCTTCTTCTTTTTTTCTTACTACTTGATTGCCTTTTCAGTGATTTTGTTTCCCATTGGACTTTGAAATGACAATAGCATTAGAGAACTATTCGCTTTTTAATGTAGTATGAAGCTATGGTGGGTGATTAACATAAACTGCCAACGTTGAGTTTGTTTCACTTACTTAATGATCATCGTTAAACAATTTGGATCCTTAATTGCATTGGCATGTCATGATCACGCTCCAAATAAAGATGGAAACTTTCTAGGTTGATATATTTTGGCTGATGGAGTTAATTACTTTGTTGCTGTTGACATTATTTTGCTAATGATGATTTCTTGTAATTTAGAATTTCGCTGCCACTGCATTGCTTTGCCTCGTAGACGTTTAACTAGCTTGGCAAAAAAGGGAAACTTGGACAATTCCCATTTTTGTTAATGGAAGATCAAAGAAGTGAACCAGAGTGTGACGAGTTTGAGAGGCTTCTAGGAGAGATACCCAATGCCACTTCTGAGAATTCACATTTGGAAGAAGATGTTCCCGGGCGTGCATCTTTAAATGGTAGCTTGACTGCAACTGAAAAACTTCATAGTAATGTTAGCCTCGATGACAGAGCATTGTTAGTTAATAATGCACTAGGATCTCCCCCTAAGATGGTCCAACTGGAGGAGGAAACTTTACCTGATGACCAATTGTTAACATCTGCATTTGCTGAATTGAACTTCGGTGGTGCAAGTTCCTTGGCCAACTGTAAATCCTCACCAAACCATACTGTCTTGTTGGATTGCCCGTACATAAACAGCACAAAAAAATTCCTTTCTAGTACAAGCTCAGCTGTGATGATAGCTTGCCCTTTTCAATCAGCAAACAATGTACCTCACAGTTTTGATGAATTCAACAATGCAAAAGCCAGCCACGAAAATACGATTTTGTTAAAATCGGATGCTCAAGAACTGAAGCAGATGTCTGATAGCTATTGTCACCCTCAGCCAGTCGAAAGTTTCTCAACTGCCTTACCAATAGCTCGTGGGGTGCAAAGTTTCCAGTTTCTGCCTAATCTGGCTGTCCCTGGTATTGATTATCCTTTGATGTCTGAGCAACAGCATTACTTTCCAGATTTACAGCCTGGCATTCCTTATTTGCATGCCCAGCAGTTAAATCAACCTCATATCAGGTGCAGGAATATTAAAGACGAACAATATCACAAGATGCAGCAACAGCTTTTGTATATGCAGCAACTGCACAATCAGCGATTAGAAGCTCATCATCATATTCAAGCAACTGATGATTTTGCAACCAGCATAAGCAATCAAAACATAAGACAATTGTCTGAGATGCCAATGTCTCAGCAATCTCAGCAACGTAATCAAGAACCATATTGGAATAGTTATGCAGCAACAATGGGTTTAAACTTAACACCTCGTGCTGTCCATATTGTGGACAAAGTAGGAAATCAGATTTTCCCAGAGAAGATTCTTACAAGATCCCAAGGGCTGAACACAGTTAAAGCTGTGAAGCTTGATGCACCAGAAGGAAATGAGTCATTACTCCATCTCATCCAAAATGACAAGGTTCTGTCAAATGGCCATCTCTGCCACAATCTCCCTCCTCCTAATGCTGGATGCTTTCAGTTAGGTCGTTTAAGTTCATATAACTTGTCTCCCGAAATTACAAGTCATAAAAATGGAAGTTCTTGGCCCCAGCCTCAGAAATATAACACTGTGGATGAAGTCACAGGCAAGATATATCTCATGGCCAAGGACCAGAATGGTTGCCGCTTTTTGCAAAGAAAATTTTTGGAGGGCACAATGGAAGAAATTCAAAAGATTTTCCTTGAGATAATTGATCATATCGTTGAGTTGATGGTTGACCCTTTTGGTAATTACCTAGTCCAAAAGCTACTCGAAGTATGTGACGAGGATCAGCGAATGCAGATTCTCTGTACCATCACTAGAAAACCTGGTGATCTTATCAAGATTTCATGTGACATGCATGGGTTAGTTCTCTAGCTCTCTCTCTCTCTCTTTGCAGATGCAAATGTTTGGGCACATGTCTTTGTGGACATACTTGTGAGTCAATATTTTATAGAGTTTTGGTTTAGTTATATCTGAAATGCTCTCTTAAATGCAGGACTCGAGCAGTTCAAAAAGTCATCGAAACACTTAAGACAGCGGAGCAATGCTCCATCATTGTCTCCTCGCTGAAGCCTGGTATAGTAACTTTGATTAAAAACATGAACGGTAACCATGTTGCACAGCGATGTTTGCAGTACTTGATGCCTGAATACAGAGAGGTGATGACCATATACGTACACATTAAACTTCTGCTGTCGTTCTATTGAAACTGTCATCCAAAATTTCTTACACAATTTCTCCTTCATGCTTTTTAATACCTTTTAGAACCATTGAGATAAAGGGGAGGGACTGATTAGGTCCTGTTTTTGGTAACATTTAGAAATTGCATGCATCTTTGCATTTGTACCTGGATGTTGCTTTTGTGGGTATGGGTGTGTGCTTGTGTTTGTGCATGTGTATATATGTGCATGCATATGGCAGAGGATCCCAGCATCTCAAGCCCTGTTACTTACATTCTAAGCTTTCAATGCAAGTAAATATTTTCATTGAAAAATGGGTGTGTGTGAGAGAGAGAAAGAGATCAAAGACTTTTCAAGTCAGATTTGTTTCAGTTGAGGAGATTAGTAATGTCATTCATATACTCTTGTAAGATTACAAAACAATTGTCCACTTCCTTTTATGGTAACAGTGCTGCCACAGACACAAGTCCCGATCTTTATTTTTATTTGCTGGCTGGATGTTTTGTGAAGAGGCTGTGGATTCTCCTATGACTAGCTTTATATCATATCACAATGGAGAACCGTGCATTTGTATGAGTCCTTATAAGATTGTTCAGTAGGCTCCTGTGCTTTCAAACTAGAGATGTGGGAGCTTTATGGCAAGTTATATCAAGGAAGAGACATCCTACGAATGCATTTACAGCATGACAAAATAATACATTGAAGCCAACTCTTTTTCAAAATTGATCTTAAATAGTTCAACATTATGATTTTCATAGCTATTTAAGATTTTGCGATATTTAACTTCCTATCTGTTACCTTGCACCTTTTGTATGATGAGTTTGAAATATAAGTTGCATTTTCTTTTGCAGTTCCTTTTTGAAGCAACCACAACCAACTGTGTTGAGTTGGCAACAGACCGACATGGATGTTGTGTACTTCAGAAGTGCCTTGGTCATTCTGATGGTGAGCAAAGATGTCGGTTAGTCTGTGAGATCATATCGAATGCCCTCATCCTTTCCCAAGATCCATTTGGGTATCCTTTTCTCATTCTTCTCTTCTTTTTTTGCAAGCCTAAGTGTATCAGAAAAAAGACTATTGTTACTTTTGCCGTAGAGATTTTGTCATGTGATAGGTTAATCAAACATCAAAATGATATAAACTTTTGAATGATGAACTGATGTGTTATGCAGTAGCAGTAATAATGATGCTTTGTTAGCTAACTTGCATCAGAGCCATACACTTGTAATTGTAGCTTTGATTCTTAAAGATCCTATGTTTTGAAAATGTCAAACCTTTAAACTGGTAAGAAATGTAGACCATCGAAGTCCTATTTTCATGCCTGGAACTTATTTGATAGAATCATCTTTTTTCACCTTTACCACATTTTCTTTATGTATATGAAACTTTTTAGCCAAAGGTAATTTTCGTAACTGTCCTTTGACCAGTTGAAATACTTTCTGGTCTTCTTAACTTGTAAGTCACTACTAATGCAAGTGATTACCAATATATGCAGGAACTATGTTGTACAGTTTGTTTTAGAGCTCCAACTACCTTGGGCAACAGAGGATATTCTTCATCAACTCGAAGGTAACTATGGGGACTTGTCGATGCAGAAATATAGCAGTAATGTGGTGGAGAAATGTCTGAAATATGCAGGTGATTTAAGCCGTGCTCGTATTATTGGGGAACTTATAAATAATCGTCGTTTGGATCAAGTTATGCAAGATCCTTATGGGAACTATGTGGTCCAAGCAGCATTGCAATTGTCGAAGGTTAGTCCTATCAATAGTTCAATCCCACATTCCTTTCTCGAAAGAATCTGTGTAGTAGCACTACAACACAGATTCAACTTAATTTGGTATGATACAAAGGAAAATGAATTCATCAGTTATGAACCAAATTGGATGCTTTGTTCATTTGTTAAGCAGGGACCCCTTCATGATGCATTGGTGGACACTATAAAGTCCCTTGTTCCTGTGCTTCGCACTAGTCCATATGGGAAGAAAGTCCTGTCTAGTAATAGTTTGAAGAAGTAATCTACAAGTATGATCATGTTTCTCTTTCTCTTGACCATTTTTCTTCTATCTTCTTCCTTGGTGAATTTTGTTTTATGCTGATTATTGCAGTTATGGCACTCTTATCACCATTAAAAGGCTATTGCAAAATTCTATAATAAATGGGTAAAGAAGAGCTTGGAGCTTGGGTTATTTATAGATTTTGAGGACTTGGGAAGCTAAGGAGCCTGAAAAAGAAGATGGTTTGGTCAATGATGCCTCTTAACAGCTTCTCTGAATATAGCATAGAAAATGAGTTCATGAAGTTTTCTATCTCCTTTTTCATCTTCCTTATTTCCAAGTTTTATTATAAATCCTTATAGGAGAATATCATGGATGATTTTCCAATCAATGTGTCCCTATTGCATAGAAAATAATAAGACTGTTAAGATATACAATTAATTGAGCTTTTATGGGTTACTGTACAACCGGTTTTGGAGGCTGGGGATGTACTTTGCAGGTTGCAAAGACTTGGTTGTTCTTTTCATGTCTTGGTCATCTCTTGTAAGTGTACATCTCATGTTCATAGACTTCAAAAGTGGCTAGCTTTAATATGTTTTTATCTATGGCTAGCTTTAATATGTTTTATCTATACTTTTTTTTTCTTGTTTCTGCTACATCGATACGAGTTAGATATATTGATTCCGGTTGTTGTTTTCTCGAGATAAAATTGATCAGATGCATGTATTGGAATGGTAACAGCACCATCTGATATGGTTTTAGTCAAATATGAGATGCATTTGTTGAAATGATGAAGCTGTTATAAAAGATAAAAATAATATGGTGTACCACTAATTGTAGACACACCATTTCATAGTTAGTGTACATATGGATTGGTTTGGTTTTACCTAACACAAGAATGAGGTAGATGGTTATTGGTT
>JANZLF010000003.1:123162-139356 GCA_026546835.1 Erythroxylum foetidum
TATGGATTGGTTTGGTTTTACCTAACACAAGAATGAGGTAGATGGTTATTGGTTAGGTTTTACCGAACACAAGAATGAGGTAGATAGTTATTGGTTAGGTTTTACCTAACACAAGAATGAGGTAGATGGTTTACCTAACCAATAACATATATTGAGTAGGTGGTCACATGTGTGTTAGGTGGTTAAAATGTACTATAAATAGAAGGGTTAACTTGATGTAAGATACACCGTTTTCTTCATAAGAAGAATTCTCCTCTCCCAAATATTCTTACATTTTAGTTTCGGTTTTATAACAGAAGCCATATTCTTATATGGTTTTGTTCAATATGAGATGCTTGAGAAAATGTATTCATAATATTCACTAAAGAAGTTAATGTTGAGATATGTAGCTTGATAATGTATTTTGAACTGTATTCCAAGCTCACGATCGTGTATAAATATGTTCTATTTTTTTAGTGTACTAGTCGTTGAAAACATTTACAGTGAAATAAAACCCTAGTCGTCTTGGACGTAGTCAAACATTAGTGAGCTGTGGAAATAAATCTGTATGTTTGTTTATTTTCTCATTTGTTTTTTATTATTGTAATTGATTGTTCATATCATATAAATGCATTAAAAGATTTGTAACACTAATACATTATGTTGTAACCTCTTTTTTTTTCCCCAAAATCTTTAAGCATGGTATTAACAATACTGGATTATACATTAAATTTATTAACAATACTGGATTATACATTAAATTATCTTCGAATTACTGAAAAAATGAAAGCGAAGAAAGAAAACAAAAATACTCTACAAGAAAACCCCACATCTAGTGAACCAATAAAAATATAAAATCCTGTATTGAGCTTGCTTGTAATGCCCACCAAGTGACACGTGGCAAAGTATCACTGAAGCAAAACCCAAGAATCCCATGAGAGCCACTAGTAACCCACCTTCAATCCAAGCCTCTTCTTCTTTCCAATTTCAAGGCACTTCCTCTCTCTATCTTTCTCTCTTCTCAGTCCTAACAAATTGGAATAAGAACTCTTCACTTGCACATGCCAACTTTCATTACCTCAACCTATTAAGGTTACCTGCTGAAATTTCTATTTTCAGAAGGAGCTTAGCAACCAAAAATCATGTCTTTAGCGCCAAGTAGCCACCTTTCTCTCTACTCTTCTCCATCGTTGCCAAGAACCATCAATTCTAAGCAAAGACCATTCTTTTATTTCCAAGCTAAACACTTTCTATTCCACAACTACTCTCTTTCAAATGCCCATTTGCTTAAACCGGTGAATACCACTTGTATTGTTAAAGCTCAGGCATCGAAACCTGAAACAGAAACTGAAGGAGAAGGAGGGAACAAGTACGAGGAGTATGAGGTGGAGTTGGAGAAGCCTTATGGATTGAAGTTTGCAAAAGGCGGAGATGGCGGTACTTACATTGACATTATTCTTCCTGGTGGAGCTGCTGATAAGACCGGAAAATTCACTGTTGGCGACAAAGTCATTGCTACCAGGTTTGTTAAGTCTCTTTGTCTCCTTCCTTTCTTCTACAGTTTCTGTTCCCTGAGGCCGTTTCAATTCTATAGAACTTGGATCATTAGAAGCAAAAATTGATGTTTCCAGGCAGAATTTAATAAGGCTGTAGTCGAATCTTTTTGTTCTCCGGTTATTGCAGTAGATAGGTATAAATGAAAAACGTAGTCTTCATTCTAGTTAATGATTTAGCTTTAAATGAAATCAAAGGCAAGTTGGTGAGACAAAAAAAAATACATGCTGAATAATTTAGTCTTGCGCATTTGAAGCTCCTGTATAGAGATTTGATTGATACATTCTTATTTCATATTCAACCTAAGATGAAAAGTTCTGCTCTTTCTATATTTGAGATGACTGAATTTTCTAAGATGACAATTCCATGATTATTTTGGAGTCCTGACAAGCATCTGGATATGAACAATGACTTGATGAATTCTGAGCCTTGGTGCAGTGCTGTATTCGGAACAGAGATGTGGCCCGCTGCGGAATATGGAAGGACAATGTATACCGTCCGCCAACGGATTGGTCCATTGTACATGAAAATGCTAAGAAGATTTGGTTAGTTCATCGCTGCTTGATGCATATTTGCTATTTGCACTTTATAACTGTGGGTTTATTCGATGAAAATCATACACCATATATAATAAAATGCTACTAGTTATGACTTGGAAATTTTACTTGTTTTCTTTTAGGGAATACGGATTATACGGGTGAAATTTCAGAGAAGGAGATCATCAGGGCTGAGAGGAACTCTGGTGTGGTTAGCAACAGAGTGAGGGAAATTCAAGTGAGTAAAGCGGAAGCCTCTATTCATAGCATTTAATGCCAGTGGCCGGTTCAACTTCATTTTCTGTTTTTGCTTCCAGTAGTATGAACTCAATGTGGATGGTTTCAGATGGCTAATTACTTGAGGAAGAAGGAACAGAAAGAACAAAGGGAAAGGGAACTTCGTGAAGGGCTGCAACTATACAAGTAAGCTCTGAAACTAACCTGTTTTCTGATATTGTATACCAATAGGCATGAACTATGATTTTGCTATTGATGAAGGAGTAACAAGTATGAAGAAGCACGGGAGAAGTTCGAATCTGTACTGGGATCGAAACCAGAACTAGAGGAGGCTTCGGTGGCAAGTTACAATGTTGCTTGTTGTTATTCAAAGCTTAATCAGGTACTGGTCTCTCATGGAATCTTCTCTGTTTATCTGTGACATTCTTTGTGCATGTGTGGAGTATGAGGAAAAGCTATCAGTATATTCTACTGAGTGCAGATTATTCAGCTCGACTACTTCTCCTAACGTACTCGAACTTCATGTTTCTAAGAACAGGTTCAAGCTGGGCTTTCTGCACTTGAAGATGCTTTGAAAGCTGGATTTGAAGACTTTAAGGTAATTGATTTTTTATAAGAAACCACCTGGATCATGATATAACAATTATGTGCCATTTCAAATTATTGATGTTGTTTACAGAGAATACGAACAGATCCTGATCTAGACAGCTTGAGAAAATCTGAGGCATTTGACAATCTTCTGAAAAGATATGATGAATCCTTTATCAATGAGAATGCCATCAATGCTATTAAATCTCTCTTTGGGTTCAACAAGAAATAGACAACTTGACTTTTAAGGTGGTGGTTCAAAGTGAACTTGCACCAAGGCAGGATGCTGACCATCTCACTACCTCAGATGATCAGTTTTCTCTTGTGTGACTTTGTAGTTTAGGGTGATTTTGGACAAGTTCGCATAATGATTCTTTTATAGAAATCTGTAATCATTTGATCAAGAGAAAGAAGATGACCAAGTGGCCAAAGTAAATGCTTTACTTCTCCTTGATTGTTTGTTAGGTGCTTATTACATATATTGACACATTTCATGCGTCAGGATATGAACTTGTATAATATTCATATTTCAGATGAAACAACACTTCGATTCATATCTCTCAACTACAAAGATTTCCCTTTTAACTGTGTTGATTTTTGATCATGGCTGCGGCGCAACATCCCGAACGGGAATCTGAATATGATAAATTTCAATGCAGCTCCTCTTTCTGTCCTGTGGACGATTCAATAGACTGCGCCTTAGATCTCAAAAATCTGTTCTTCCAAACTTCTTGGATGACTACAAGGACAAGAAAGATGGTTTCCTGAATGTCAAAGAATTGTACAAACACAACTCCTGTTTCTCTGATCATCACTGTCAAGATCCTCTGCTTCGCTAAAAAAGAGAGAAGAAAAGAATAAGCTGATATTTAACTAATACGCATCAAATGCACAAGATAATATCTTTTATTATCAGTATCAAAAGATCATATTTATGGTTCTAAAATTGCGGGTTTTATCTTTTTGTCGTTCTGGAAACCAAGAATCCTTCTGAAAATTGAGGGTAGCAAACAAAGGTAACTTAAAATACAGATCAAAAAGCCGCACCAATTCAATTATTTGAGTGTTCATTTCTGAGATCACCTCAGTCTGAAAATAAGCGACGGTAAAAAAGATCAAGGCAAGCTTGAACTCAACAGAATCGATACAAGCGTAACATGATGCAGTAAACTGTATGCATATGTTTCTGTTTCACATTCTTAGAATCTAAATAAAGAATTCAAGCACCCAGCAGTAGATTACTCTATGGTACTTCCAGTTTTGGAGACAAAGAAAGGATCTTTTTGGTTTTGAAAATGACTGCAAAACCAAATTGCTCATCCGTTGAAGAATTAGGGCAAAGTCTGCATAAGGGTATGCCATATTCCTTCCAAGATCAATTACTCGAAGATGACACTCCACAATTTCAACTGAATTTCCCATGATTTAAGCTTCAACCTCCATAATGGGTAGGCATGAAAATAAGCAAACAAAAACTGAAGACATGAACACTGAAAACAAAGTTGCATGTTGAGTGGAGTAAGAGCACCCACCTGGGTTGGAATTCCCTGACCTCAATAAGCTCTTTCCCTAATAAATCCATCCACTGCACTCTTTTCTTATCAACTTCTTTCGAATCCAAGACTTCCCTTTTAAGACTACTCTTCAGAAAATTTTCTGTCTTTGTCTTATTTCCATCCACATCTAAAATTTCTTCATTTGTGTCAGAGAATTTGACGGACATATGATTGCTAGAGGAGACATCAGCAACTGATATGGCTGGAGTTGAAGACGGATGAGGACTATTTTCCAACTTTAGTGGTCCTGGTGTGTATATGCCAGCAGAAGGCTTGCAAAAGCAAATGAATGAAGGACAATGGATCTTGCAAAACAAATGCCTCATGAACGAAAACTCTCTTTTTTTTCAAACAAAAAACTATGATCTTTGATTATTCCATTTCATCGCTCCACTTCAGAAAGCATGAAATTTTAAGAACTTCATAATCATTGAGTTCCCATTTGCTTGAAAGCAAATATTTAGCGAAGTAAATTCTTTGAAGATGGTTTTCAGTAGAAAATAAGAGAGACTGATTATCCGTTGGGTTCGAGCTTGGAGATGAAAATAAAAAGGCGCATGAAACACTTGGCAACTCGACTGATAAAACCCAGAAGGTGCTCTGGAAATGATGATGAATAGTTACAGTATCCTTCAAATAAAACCTAAAATTTAGCCAGAAAGAGACCTCTTCAGCCTCTGTTTCAGAGAAATAAAAGGAACCTTTTGTTATCCATCAAGAGAGGAGACAAAACTATGTAGATAACAAGAAAAGATTATGATACCCTCTTCTAGTAAATCTGAATTGTCAATCAACCATGAATGAAGGAGCAAGAAATCTAGTCAGATAGGTGCGAACAAAAAGGGTGGAAACCTTAGCTGGAAACCTAGAGAGACAGAAGAAGAAAAGAGAGAGAGAGAGAGCAAGTGCTAGATTTCTTGTAGTAGGAACATTCTGTGCTCCCTCCAAGTATTAGGAAAACGTAGCTGTAGCAGCAATAAATAATCACTGTGTTCTACTACCTTCGCATGAAGATGAAGGATCTTTGGGAGGAAAAAAGGAAGAGCCTTTGCATATCCAAAGATGAAATGAAAACTTCGTCTTTTCACAAGTTGTGTTAATTATAATATTATTTCATAATCTGAATTCGTTAGTACTTGTTTTTCAAGTAATGTCAACTTGAAGTCTTCTTGTTCTTGGTAAAAAACTTTTTATACCATCATAAAGAAAACAGGAAAACCTACCAAGAACAATGGTAGTTTCCTTGACCATTTCCACTTCATCAACTCATTTAAGATTTGGTATGAGTTGGTTAGCAAGCAATTTATTATCCTGTTAGAGGGTCAAGTTGATAAGATTTAAGGCCAAAGTAAACCAATTGATTAGCACAAACTAGAGGGTTTATCCGCTAAAACCTCTTGCTAAACACACCCAACTTGTTACAAGACAGTTTTTTTTTAGAAATTGTTCAAGACAGTTGCTGCCTCCTCAATAAGAGGGAATCTTGAGCTCCTTCCTGATGGGCACAAACTTTTTCTTTTCTACTTTTTCATGATTGAGAAGGAACATGCACAATCAATTACTCTGGATGACATGATACAACTTTCTAAAGGTTAACCCTTTTTTTTTTTTCATCTCCTTTTCTCTGATGTTGCTTTGCTTCTATTCTGTAAGAAAATGGGTTTAACATACCTTTATTACTGTCGTAGCATCCGAATCATTTGGTTATCTCTGCTTTGTTCCCATCATCACATGAAATCCACGTTTAGCTTTGGTTGATGGATACACTTTTTGTCTACTCTCTACTGTTTTCCTTTTCTTTTTTAACTCTTTCAAGTTTTTTTTTTTTTTTTGCCCCTTTATCAAGACATGTACTAGACAATTTAGATCAGCATATGAACTTACCAGGATATAAATCTGAAGAACACTTCACTATACGCCATGGATGATAGTATAGTAAAGCATCTTAAGCAAGTTTTGTCCAGTGAGATTCTGTTTTTTTTTTCCTAACACTTTTCATGCGTTAGGGACAAGCGCATGCCCAAGTGCATTTGGAAAGGGAAGCAAAGGGCCCTCAACTTTTGCTGCTTTTGTCTTGCGTGATAAATACATGGAAAAAGAACTATTATAATAGTGAATTGGGATTGAGATGTTCACAAAACTGTTAAAAGTTCCCCAAAAAGAAATATAAAAAAAAGGTTTAGACACTGGTGACTTAACGTTGCTAAACAGTGGTGAACTCAGAGGAAAAATGGATCTTTCTTGGTAACAGAAGGGTTGGCTTTTGATTGTTTGGGACTAGAAATGACCACAGCAAGAAACAGCTGTGTCTGATAAGAAGTAGAAGTTGGGTGAGCTGAATGTGGTAGGCAAACTACCATGTCATGTGAGCCCCCTGCATTGCCAGTGCTCTGGGATGGATTTAGTTGACTTACATTGCTGAAGATCAACAGTGAACAACTTTGATGTTTGTTCATCCACATTATCTTTTTCTGTTAGTACGAGGCTGGATCATTCTAGGAAACAGTTTCACGGGGCTTGGGAAATTCAGTAACCTCGAACTCAAAATAAATTCCCGAGCTCCGATTGCAGTGCAGACTGGAAGATTTAGAAGCACAAAGAGTTGCTCAAAAAGGTTGCATCTTTAATGATATGCTGCTCTGATCAAAGTAACCTTCTCAAAACACAAAAAAGAAAAGGAAATTTGATCGAAAGGTTCCACCTTTTGAGTACATGTCCATCTAATTATAAAAATCAGAGAACTGAAAAACAAAAAGATCATCATTAAACTATTCCGGAAGCCACGTTACAGCTCTGAAAATTGGCAGCTGGGCAGCATTTTCTCCATCGATAAAGCCTTTAGGAAGCCCCAGCAATGGCAGAGAAAATGTTTCAATAAAATGAGTACTTAATTATTTAAGAAAGCGGATAAACGCCTCAGTTATCCGTCCACTGAATCTCCTCATCCTAATCTCCCATCCACCAGAAGAAAAAGGAAGAGGAAGAAAGGGGAAGCCAATGCACCAGATATCTATTGTTGAGTCTTGAGGACAGGAAATGCAATAACATCTCTTATACTTGCAGAATTTGTCAAAAGCATCACAAGCCTGTCGATTCCAAGTCCCTAAGCCAAAAAAAAGAAAGCTTGGTGATTTGCTTAAAAAAATTAGGGACCAACTCCTTCATTCAGAAGCATAAACTGAATAGCTTGAGCTTTCATCTTCTAAGAATTCATAGCACCATGAATAAAGAAAAAAATGCTTTATTGATTTTGAAAGCATTCCCAATTGAAATTTACCGATAAGGTCGAGGCTGGCTCCAAAATAAATGTCTGCATCTAGCATTCCTATTGGCTATAACTAACACATAAGGCGGATACTAAGCAAAAAGGAAATGCTAAAAGAGTCGTCATCATCATTCAATATGGAGATCAATTACCATTCCTGATGCAGGAGGCATCCCGTATTCAAGAGCTGTGAGAAAGTCATCATCGAGTGTGACTTCATATGAATCATCAACATCCTTTCTTTCCTCTTCTGCCCCGTTTGCTTCTGAAACAGATGTTGCTCTCCTCCTGTTATGCTGCCTCACTTGCTCTTCCAAGCGCCTTCTCTGCCACCATATATAGGTAAGAATAAAATGTTCGAATAAAATGTTCTATTCCTTGTAAAAGGAACTGGACCTAACTCACTAGAGGTTTTAACCTGGTGGCTGGGGAGGTATAAAGAGTTTTAAATAAAAGAAAAATAACAGCAATACTTACCTGATCCAGAGGATCCGTCAATTCAGAAAATGCATTGGCCATCTCCCGGCCACAAATGAAGAGTTCAAACCTCTCAGTCAAGCCTACCTGTCCGCTGAGCGAAGAAAGTAGGTTGTCGAAACAGGTAATCAAAAGAAAACTATATTCAAGTGCTTTCTATTTGCAGAAGTAGTTTATAAGTTGGTAAAAGAGGTAAATTAGATGTTAGTGTATAAACATCTAGTTAAAAAAAAGGGTATATACTTTGAGTTCAAAAATTAGAAAATCAGATCAGACATATACAAGAGTTGTTGGGGAATGATTCAAAGTTGTTAAAAATATAGTTGTTTAAAGATAAAATTTGGGAGTACTAAGATAAAGTAGTAAACATAAGATCTATTATTTGTTAAAAGATAAAATTTTATCTATTAAGATAAAGTTGTTATCTATTAGGATTTAAACTTTTAAATTTTTTATTTGTTTGGTTAATTTTTACCGAGTGTTTTCTAAGTTTGTTTATTTCATTCCCTATATATTTACAGCTTTAGTGTCAATGTAAAGTACACCCATCAATAAATTGCCTCTTGCATTACCTTTTTTTTACTCTATTTTTTTTAGTTAGTTTCAGAGATCTTGCAGGACATACGAGTGATTAATGCTTTACAAGCTCAAGAGAAATGAAAGACAATGAGAAACCAAGAAAGTGAAAAGATGGTGGAGGGAACCTATTTAGCAAAGGTTTCATCATCAAATAAGAAAATAAACATACCTCAATGTGGCCATTTGAAGAAGTTTGGTAATGAAGAGAATGATTGTTGGCATAAAGGAAAATCTCGATGCTTTAGGTGTAAACGATTGGGACATTTGAAAAAGGATTGCAAGTTTAACAATGAAGAACAAGCAAATACAATGCAAGTGATTGAAAAAAATAACCTCTTCTAATTGGTGAAAAGTGCACCAAAACGGATCATAAAAAAAAAGTGTTCTATGCAGATAAGTAATGAGAGAAGTGCTCATGTTGAAGAATTGAGAGAAGTGCTCTATTGAGAAGAATGGAGGGAAGTGCTCTAAAGAAAAGAATTGCGAATTGAGAAGATTGAAGGGAAGTGCTTCAAAGAAAATAATTGCGAAGAAATATGTTCCAACCATTGAAGGGTGACGGGAAGTACATCATCAAATTAAAAAAATCTTACAACTTTGAATTAAAAGAGAATATGAAGAATGATTCAAAGTTGTTAAAAATGTAGGCTTTGTTTAAAGATTAAATTTGGAAGGTAGTAAAGATAAGATATGTTATTTGTTAAAAAATAAACTTTTATTTATTAAGATAAAGTTATTATCTATTAGGATTTAAATTTTTAAATTTTTTATTTATTTGATTAATCTTCACCGAGATATTAGCTAAGTTGGTTATTTTATTGCCTATATATTTAGGCTTTCAGCGTCAATGTAAAGTGTGCCAATCAATAAATTGCTTCTTGCATTACCTCTTTTTTACTCTATTTTTTTTAGTTAATTTCTGGTTCTAAAATCCAACAGGAGTCATTTAGTCTGACAAGAGCCAAATCCTACGAGAGTAAAATTGTCGTTCTCTACACCTAGACTCCTATGGATTGCCAAGTATAGGAGAAAATTTGGAGATTAAAAGACAAATAGAGATTAGACAGCTCGAAGTTCATGAATGATGAGAAAAAGATAATCAATATCATTTTGCTCAAAAGTTCATACCTTCTATGTGGTTTAGCTAAAGGAGATATTTCGATTGGGTAGTCCAAAACAAATGTTGGTTGCAGTAGCTTTGGCTCCACAACAATTTCAAATACCTGTCAAAATAAAATAATGAACAAACCCCCAAGCATATGCATCAAAGTACAGAGGCATTTATCCAGATAGCAACCTGGAACTTGGAGCTAGACAGAAATATTTATGCAAGTATTGCTGCAAAAGCAGAAGCGGAGCTAATTACCTCATTAATTAGGTGGCCAACTGAAGGGCATGCCTCAATTGCAGATTTGTCTTTACCTTCAAGTTCAGGTTCAAGGATTTTCAAAGTAGCATCTTTTACAACTTTAAGATCATCTCGAAGCTCACTGAAATTGATGCCAGTACTTTCTTTCACAAGATTATGCATTGTTTCTCTCCTCCAGGGACGCTCAAGAGAAATCTCTACTCCCTGAATTTATTTATAAGCTCATGAGCATTCAAAATATGCCTACGTACATCACTTGAGAACCAGGGAGTTCCAATCAAGAGATATTTAACCACAGTAGACAAAAAAGAAAAAACCTGATATTCAATTGTAAGCTTCCCACAAACAGCAAGAGCACATCGGGTGACAATTTCCTCTGCCATGATCATCATGCTTTGGTAGTCTGAATATGCTTCATACATCTAGAATCAAGCTAATACCAAAATTCATCAGAATTTCACATAATGGAACTGAAAACTAGGAATGGAGCATAAAATTCTTTAAGTGTCAAACTAGGTTACTAAAAGGGGAAAGTTATCACTGGAGGGATCATTCTGAGACCACAAAAGGACACCTCATGTAGTTTAACTAACCTAAACACCATTTCTCAAGTTCTGTTGGCCCTCTTCAAAACCATGAGAATGTTTGGACATAAGAAGCAATAGATGATTACCTCAATAGTGGTAAACTCGGGATTATGGCGGGGTGAAAGGCCCTCGTTTCTGAATATTCGACCAATCTCATATACCTTCTCAAAACCCCCAACCTGTCATTGCAAATATGATTTTTCTAGATGGACATAATAAAATGGAAGAAAATGCATAGAAAACAATACTCATTCAGAATAGAGGCCTAAAAGCAAGATTAATATGATCAGTATTGAGAACAGGCAAAAAGGGTAGAGATGATTGGACATAATTTGTACATAATTGCCTAGATCCAGTCCAATGCACCATATTGATAGCACATCTTTTTGCACTTTTTCGACGTTACTAAATAAGTTTTAGAAATCTATAAAGGATTTAGAAGGGTCAAACCTCACCAACATTCTCTTCAAGTGAAGTTCAGTAGCAATTCTAAGATAAAGATCCCTTCCAAGTGAATTATGATATGTCACAAATGGCCTAGCTTCTGCTCCACCAGCTGCTCCCTAGACAATCAAATTAATTACAAACCAAGTTGCAGAAGCAGACCGTATTCGCAAAGGAAAAGAGAAGAAATACAAGACTTCAGCAAATGAACAGAAAATTATATATTTAGATACACCATTGGAACTTTACAAAACAAATACAAATGACAACATTTTGAAAATATCAACTCTTGGAATTCAGCTCTTATCTTCACACCTGTCTCCTAATCATTGGAGCTTGATGAATGTAAACAAACGATTTTAGCATCACAGCTAGGAATATCTCACAACAAAAAAAGGTCACACCAATAGAAAACAACTTGATTATTTCTTAAAAGCCCACAAAATTGTCTTGCATCCCAAAATAATTCAACCCAAGGTAAAATCAGAGATGTCTAGACCCAAAAGCACATTGGCGATGATGACAAACCTGCAGAACTGGAGTTTCAACTTCCACAAAACCTGACAATTCCATGGTTTTGCGAATCTCTGAAACAATCTGCCAAATTTGAGTTAAAATTGATTTCATTATACATATAACAAAAATTGGAACTAAATTAGACATAGCATACCTTTGCTCGTTTACGAAAAACATCAGCTATTTCATGATTTGAGATCATATCAACATACCTGAAAATTTGACAATATCACCACAGAAACTGAAGCTCAAGAAAAATCAGTGACATGTACATAGGAAACGAGCAGAGAAGCACGTAGAGTCAAAGATTTTAAATGTCTATATCATTTAACTACATCACAATAAGAAAGATTGAACATGTAATACTAAACTGACTACAGAACACCCACCAATTTCATTCAATAGAAAAACTGTTCTGCACATCCGAGTACTATGCATTTTAAAGTTCTGCACATACCATGCAATAAAATGAATAGAAGATGTAACTCCAAAAAAAGAAAAGAAATGGCACAAGAGCTCACCGTTGACGATAACGCTTATCCACATCAGTTAGACCATGATACTTGTCCGGGAGTGGAAGTAGCGATTTTGTGAGTATTGAAAACGAATTCACGCAAACAGAAAGCTCACCTGAAGGGTATATGGAAAGTTAATATGTAGATACACTAGAGTTTGCTTATGAGCATAATTATAAACAAAGATATAAGCAGCATTTCCAGATTCAAGAATAAATCCAAGAGCAAGAGATTCCTGCACTGCCACCTGCTCTCGAGCGCAAAACATAACAGCGTAGAGATGGAAGATACTCTTTTCAGTGAGAGTTTGTCAAAAGATCCCAAAAGCTAAGTATAAGCTGAAAGGTTCACCTTTCTCTGTCCGCTTCATAGAGCCACTAGCACCCAATATATCACCAACATCAACAAGTGTCTTCAACTGCTCAAAGTGCTCATTAGATAGCTTTTCCTTCTCACAGTAAAGCTGAAAAATAAACAAGATAAAAAGAACAAGAAGAAATAAGTTAAGCCAGCTAGTGCTTTAAAACATACAAGAACATGGTAGAGACATTTGATATTTTAAATGATTAAGCCACACACAAGCTTCGAAAAAGAATTCAGGCACAAACAGTTACGCGAATAAAAGACTTCCAAGTCTTAACTAAACATATCTTAATTCAGGAAATCAGAACTTTTCTTTTATTTCATATATGCATTAGTTAGTTATAACAAATGTAATTATAAAC
This sequence comes from Erythroxylum foetidum, assembly GCA_026546835.1. NCBI lineage: Eukaryota > Viridiplantae > Streptophyta > Magnoliopsida > Malpighiales > Erythroxylaceae > Erythroxylum > Erythroxylum foetidum. The sequence continues at coordinate 136,090 of JANZLF010000003.1, forward strand.
ACTGAACGCATCCACGTAACCAAAAAAGAGTAAGAAAAAACTGAAAAAAGGTGATGCTAAAGATTTCCACATCATCGAAAACCTCCTTCATGTGCATTGCAAGAATACTGTTGCACAGCCAAACATCAAACAAGCTAACTTTAACATGGTGGGACTCGTAGCAAGTATTAGGCAAACCTGAATTGTCCCAGAGTCATCTCTTAGAGTCAGAAAAGCAAGTTTCCCAAAAGTTCTGCGAGCAATAATTCTGCCTGCTATGGATACATTATCATTCTCAGCGTTTGACTCCTCGCCATTTGCAAGATACCTGTATATCTCTTGCAGGTCATTAGCAGTATGCGTCCTATCCCACCTGTACGCATAGGGCTCAAAGCCCTTGCTCCTCAGTTCTTCAACCTACAAAATCAACAATTTGATTCTTTAACAAAGATAACTGAGAACGCAAAAAAAGAAAGCACAAAATCCTTGAAAGCAATAAGCTCCCGGAGCATACTCGCAAAACTGGTAATCCCCAAAAAAATTTCAAAAGGGGGGAAGCATATAATTTTTCAACCATGAAAAAAGCATTCCACGACGTAAAGTTCAAATCTTTGCTCTAATATGAGCTTAAAAAATATCATTTTTGGAGGACCAAGACGAGCAGATAGCACAAATTTAATATTTTTAAGGAAATTAGAACGTTTACAAACCTTTTTTAATCGAATAGCTCGAACAGCATCACGATCGGATGTTGAGGAAGTAGAAGAGGACGAACGACGAATGCGGCCGGCGGGCCTGGTCGTAGTCGGCGAAGCATGGGAAGAGGAGGAGGAGGAGGAGAAGCAGCAGTTAATAACAAGAGCAGAAAAGCGTCGTTTAGTGGCAAAGCAAAGGAGATGCCTAAATGGCTTTGAAGTCAGTGTACATGTCTTCAACACCTCCATTGCTTTTCTTCTTCTTCTTCTTCTTTATCCACACTTGGGGCTTTAAGGGAGCCGCTTAAAACCACTTATTTGTTAGTTTAGTATTTGGTACGTTTAAGGTTTTTTAGTTAAACTAAGGAACGGATCTTAGGATATTACCACTTCATGGATTAAGCTTTTAGTGTCAGAAAGTGAACATTTGGACTCACAAAGGCCGATAGCCTCATTCCATCCCAAACACCACAAGAACAACGCTCATTCCAAATCTCTGAGGTTCTCATTATTGGACTTTCCTTAACAACAGATGAACGTTAGGATGAAACTGGGCCGGCCCGCCTCCTCTAACTTGTCCTTTTCACGCCACTCCACTGGAGAACATACTCCAAGCAAGCTAAAAATTGATAAGAAGCTAGTTAGATACGAGTTGCCAACATCAAATTCTTTCTTATCCAATTCAAAGTGTGGCATAGCTACTAGCTGGTGATATCCTTCATCGAGCTTTTTAGGTACAAGACAATACTAATAATGAAGACTAAAAGAAGAGAGAAAGGAGCATAGGCTCCACCTATCTTTTGGTGACCAATAACAAAAGCTAATTCATGAGTTGATCCCATTGTGAAAAAACATGTAATGATGGTGATAATGCTGGATCACTCACTTTCCAACTTTTCATTTGGTTCCAAAGTTTAGCTGTTAGACATATATACATGTAAGGATATGATAAGATTCCTAATAATGATGTGAAGAAAATGAAGAAGAACAAGCGGGAGAAAGGGTCTTGTTAACTGGAGCAAATATATAGTTACAGGCAAGTTGGACCAATCAATGCTTCGTCAAAAAAATAGTTGTTTGCATTAGTTTGGCGGCTTTTGTCTTCCTCAAACCTACTTAATGCTTAGTCCATACTTATACGTGCCTTTGATGTCAAAATCATGGACAAAACAAAGCAGCTTACTATAAGCATTCGTTAAAGAGGTGTGATTCGTCTTCCATTGATGACGTAGAGAAGGTCTATTATTATGTCGTGCTTCAAAGACATAATCAAGCGCATCAAAATAGGTCCCGCTGAAGCGCAGGATGAGTTTTTCTTCTTCTTCTTCTTCTTCTTTATTTATTTTTGTTCTCGTACACAAGCTAATCCCAAGAACAAGAAGATTAGGAGACAGAGAGCGTCAAGACAAATACAATTAATGGAGGGTGTCCATTTGTTCGTCCAAGCCTCCATCACCGCATAACACAGCTAGCGATGATAATTGAATTCTGTCCCATTGCCTGAGCCGGTTGTGGGGTTCGTCCACTTAGCTCACCGACGATCGAACCACCGCAATTCTCTGGATGAATAATACATAGTCACTCACTCTCGTAAATCTCAACATCTCGACCTATATCTACTTTCAACATAATTAGTAGTTAGAAACTTTGCATGCTCTTGTAAAAATTTAATACATTACATAATAATAATTTTAATCAAAGTTTAAGGAATTTGTAGAACCAAAAATAACTAATTAAGAAATTATCAGTAATCTCTTCAAATTTAACCTTACAATATATTTTCAATTTAATGTAAAAAAATGATAGGGTGTTTAGTTCACATATTGTGATAGGAACGAGAATAAGAAAGAATATAGTAAGGAATAGAAATATAATTTATTGCCAAGAATGAATCTTATTCATCTGATAATTTAGAGGAATAAAGAATTGCGCACTAAAAATGAAAGAATAAAATGTTATCTCTTTAATAATAAGTTGAAGGTAACGAGAATGACAATAGAAATGAATATAATAAGGAATGGAAATAAAGTATTGTTAATAATGAATTGATACTAAATATAAAATTTTATTTCATACTCGTAACTCTTTTTTAGTTGCCCACTAAGTATTTTATGAGGATCCCAACTATGAAAATACGCCTTTAAGTTATTCACTCTTAGATTAATTTCCGCTCGAACGAGATAGATCCTTTACGAGAGAAAAAGTTTTGGCCTCAATTTTTTTTTACAAGGGAAAGTAAACAAAATTACACAAAAGGCCTAATTATCACAATATTTGTGGTACAAAAAGTTGTGGTGGTCACAACACATGTGGGCCCAGACGGATGTCGGAGGTTTCTGGAGGTAGTAGATACTCGGACATGCTAACGCTGCAAGTGAGGCCAAGCTATCGACACTCTAGTTGTCTTCCCTAAACACATGTTGAAGTTGTACTTCTCATGGTTAACGCAGTTGCTCTCGAATACTTGTCATTAAATGATATTGATCAATGCCTGAAAAATTAGGAGATGAGAGAATATTCATCACCTTACTTAAATTTTGTCCTCAAATTTTAAATAATTATATATATATATATATTAATAGTTTAAACTTAT
>JANZLF010000003.1:142099-169206 GCA_026546835.1 Erythroxylum foetidum
CGCCAGATAGCCGATGTTACCGGTCTTCTTCCTCATAGAGTGGATCACTTCCTGGGCTCTAATAATATTATCCAAAATATGCCTGCCCAGGATAAAGCTGCACTGGGTCACGGTAGTCAAATGGTCCATGCGAGATTTCAACCTATGCACTAGAACTTTAGAAATAATCTTATACAGCACATTGCATAGGCTAATCGGCCGGAATTGAGAGACCTGCGTCGGGGAGGGGGTCTTTGGGATAAGAACCAGGAGTGTGCGATTTAAGTCTTGAGCCCAACATTCTTGTCTGAAAACTTTCTGGATAAATGCCACCACCGCTGGCCCGACCGTGCCCCATTGTTTCTGAAAAAGAGGGCATTAAAGCCATCACCGCCGGGGGCCTTGCTGGGATGCATCCCGAAAACAACACTTCTAACCTCATGAGCCTGAATAGGGCTAGCAAGCGCCTGGACATGATCCTCGGTAAGAGGCGGGAAGGCGCCGGTGAGAGGGAACCGGAGCGGCGGCTCCTCGACTTGAGTGTAAAGTTGGACAAAATAAGTGGTGACCAGGTGACAAAGCTGGACCGGATCGGAGATACTATACCCCTTCGAGTCGAGGAGGCACTTGACACGCAGCTTACGCCGCTTGGAGAGGGTGAACGTATGGTAATACTTAGTGTTCCGATCACCCTGGGAAAGCCAGTCGCAGCGAGCTTGCTGATGCCAAAACATCTCCTCCTAGCACAGAACCTGTAACAACTCACTACTGAGCCTGTCCTCCAACGCCTGCAGCGAGTCCGTATGACCAGTCGTCATGGCATGCTGAATCCCTTCCAGCCTGGCAACAAGCTTCTTTTTTCGGTAAAAAATATTCCCGAACACCTGTCAATTCCAGCGTTGGAGGTGAGTGGAGAACTGGGATAAGGAGTGACTCATCGTGTCCACTGTTGGGTTCCAATACTCAACGACAACCCTCGGAAATCCGGAGTGTGTTAGCCACGCATTCTAGAACCGAAACGGAGGGGTGCCCGTAGGCCTCGGTAAGGTCGGAAAAAGTTGGAGGAACATAGGGCGATGATCGGAACCGAGGAAAGGAAGATGCTGGTTGACCGTGTGGGGGAACTACTGGACCCAAGCAGAGGACTCAAACACCCGATTAAGCCGAGCCTGTACCTGCGCTCGCCGCCAAGTAAATTTAGAACCTACATACCCTAAATCATGAAGAGCACAGTGGTGGACCCAATCCCGGAAACGTCGACTCACAGCTGGAGTTGCGAGGGCTCCTCCCCGTCTGTCTGAGTTCTCCAGTTTTGAGTTAAAATCTCCCCCCACAAGCCAAGGGCGAGTAGTAAAGCTGCCTAGCCACGTGAGCACAGTCCAAAGACTAGACTGCAAGGAAACTTGCGGACTGGCATACACAACAGTTAGGTCAAATGAAGAAGTCCTGTACTGCACAAAAGCATGCAAGAATTGTCTATGCGCTAAGACGACCGAGATATCATAATCCACTTGCCAGAGTAACCAGATACCCCCTGAGAACCCTTCGGCTTCAATATGAAAGGAAAAGTCATAACCTAAACCCCCTGAGAACCCTTCGGCTTCAATACGAAAGGAAAAGTCATAACCTAAGGCCCGAATAACAGTTTGGGCCCAATCGCCACTGATCCAAGTTTCCAGCAAGGCCAAGATACCCGGTTTATAGCTACGAGTATAAGTACGCAAGATGGTTTGGAACTTCGCCCCTCCTGCGCCTTGACAATTCCAAAATATAATCGACATAAAAAAAACAAGGGAGAGAGACCGACCTCTAGACCGCCACCGGGCTCCCGGTTAAAGCATCTTGGGCCTCCCCTGTATCAGGAGCCACTAACTCTGTCTCATTCAGGCATGGGCCCGTGGAGTCCTCCTTGCCCTCTGGGTCCATCACAATATCGGGAGGATCGAAAAGGGGAATTTCTGGGAGGGTGGAGGCTTCCCCAAGGTCCTCTAGTCCCTCCATACTTTGGGCTCACTCCGCGGTCACCGGGAGCTGGGCCTCGAGAAGGTGATTATCGCAGATCATATCTGAATGGGAGGAAGAGTGACTGCGAGATTCCTCTCAGATGTCGTGGGTTTGAGTTGAATTAAGGAAAACGGTGCTGCTTCGTAGGCGGTACTCGCACTGGTCTGTCTTTGATCCGCTCGAGCCACGAGTTGTTCCAAGATATTTTTTCCTTTAGCAGTTAGAGGAGCCTTCCTGGTCCAGGCAGCGACTTTAGGAGCCCTGGTCTTGTTGGAGGCTTGTCCAGTTCCATTAAAACTGAACAAGTTCAGTTTCTGTCCATAACCAAATGGGGCTCCAACCAAATTGCCTTCCACGTTGGAGACTGTCGCGTCTGTCACAACATCGTCATTTACTAGCACTACATAACGGGAGCCTCGAGCCTGCGTACGGTGCTAGCCTTGTCATGCACCAGACCGGTGGAAGCTTTGGGACGTCGACGTTGGATGTTCATCCACGGCCCAAAGTCGGAAGGATCCTCAAGCGCCGGTGGACCTCTGGCCACCTCCACCGGACCGCTAGGCGCGGCCTGCGCTGAGCCCGTGATGGCCTCCAATGGTGAGGCAGTGGCATCGAAGGAACTTTCTTGGCACAGGCCGTTGGGGAATGTTCGACCACCCCACACGTTAGGCATACCTGGGGGAGTCCTTCGTAGGAGACGAGGAGGGTTTCCCCATCAAGTTCGACGCTAGGCGTCAGAGGTTTGGCCAAGTTGATTTCCACGGCAAGCCTGGCAAACTTCCCCTGGTTGGTAAGCAGCGTGGCCTCATCAATGCGGACCGTGTGCCCCACGAGGTTCCCCAGGGCCTCGAGGATTTGAGGATGGTAGCGTGCAATCGGTAAGTTGGGGATACGAATCCAGACAACCGCACTGTTGATCACGGCCTGGGAGGGTCGGAATGAGGGGCGCCATCTTTGTACAACGATAGCCTGCCCAAATATCGTCCATGGCCCCTCCGTAAGAACCCTGATATAATCTCTGTCCTCTTGAAAGTTGACCAGAAGGAAATCGTGATCTAAATCCACCATCTTGACACAGCCACGCAGCTTCCATAGTGAGCGGAGGCGGTTGCTAAGCACGACGAATCCCACACGACGGCCCAGCACCTTCATGACCAATGCCTTTTCCCACTGTTTGTCCAGTTTGCCCTTCAGAGACGACGAGAGGATGATACTGCCTCCCTTTTCATCAACTACCGACGTGATGTCGCCCTTGCCTACGTCGACCGGCTCTTCCTCTGGCCATGCAGGCGTCGCCGCAGAGTCAAAATCCGGGGAGCCCTCAGTAACCGCCACTACATACGAGGGCTGCAGTGGGGACTGATCGTCATCCCGCTTTCGAGTTCGCCCTTTCTTGGGCTGGTGACTCTCTGGGTCGGAGGCAGACATGGTAGCCAGTGCTGCAGACTAGCCCTTACCGTCCGCTCAGCTAACAGTAAACAAACTAAGCAGGAATTGCACCTTACGCCGGCAAACAAAAAACGCACTAACACAGTAGCTTTCAGTCCAGTAACCAGTGTTTTTACGGTTCATCCGAAATGCAGGTTACAAAAAGACCGTTTTTATAACATTCTTTCAACACAAAAGATTTGGCATGCAACTGATTTTGGGAATATTCTTTGGACTTTTATAATAAAATACTTTATGAACTATCCTTTTTAAGTTGCAATTGAATTATTTGGACTTTTATAATAAAATACTTTATGAACTGTCCTTTTTAAGTTGCAATTGAATTATTATGTTCACTTATTTGAAACTCAACAAACTCAGGACTTTAAATTAAGTTGAATGACTATTTTAAACTTGAGTTCAATCTAAAATTCGATCAATTTTTTAATTTTGACTTGAATTTAAAACCTCGTTAACTTCAAATTAAATTAGAGCAGAAATGACATCCATGTAAATGTAATTCTAACCATCAAGTACATCCTTTGAAAAATCCAATGTTTTAAAAATCGGTTCGGATCGTTCGGTCCGACCGGAAAAGGTCTGAACCGTTCATTGATCCAGTTCGGTTTCATCTATTAACCTCTTTGTATAAAAACCGGCCGGTTTAATCTTTTTCGGTGGGACCGGACGGTTCGGTCCGGTTCGGTCCGATTTTAAATCATTGCTTTGTACACGCTGTCCCGTTTCTCTAGCCCTATGGCCCCTTTGCCCCGCCGTTTCCTGTGCCCGTCGCTTTACATGCTCCATTTGCTATGGGAACCGCAGACGGCGGAGACAGAGTTTTCATTGGAATTATTTTTAGAGGAAACAGAGCAGCTGCTGCTACTTCAAAACTTTAGCCCAAGGCCGGGGTGCGTAGGATAAGCAGAGGAAGAGAAAAAACTTCTACCTCTGCTCTGTTCTTCCCCCCTCTGTGTGTGTGTGTGGTCGTATGGTTATATTGCTTCCTCTCTGTTTAAGCTCTAATCTTCGTGGGGTGCGTAAAACTAATAGCTAACTGCTTGGATTCTTGCTGGGTTTTAGTAAAAATGGGTGGTGTTGCTCATTTTAGAAGGAGCCAAGTATTTGCAGTGTTTTTCTGCTTCTGGGGTCTGTTCTCGATTGCTTGGGCCACTAGGTTAAGTGTCTCAAGACAGAAACTTGAGATACAAAAACACTTGAAACGCTTAAACAAGCCTACCGTCCAAAGCATTCAGGTGACTTTTCGATTTCCCTAGATACTTGGACTGTGTTTGGTAATCGGGAAAGTGAAGGAGCATGGACTCTGGTCTTGCTCTGTTATTTTCTTTTCTTTCGATGACCTACTGGATTTAGTGGAAGATTTGGATAGTTTTAGAAAAGTACAGTCATTGAATAATACAACATTGTTTTAGGAATCCTATCCTCTGCCCCTTTTTCGTTATGATATCTGTTCATTTGCTCAGTTGCTGCATTATTTGTGGTAACTTTTTAAGGTCATCAATGAGAAAATTTCTCCTTTTTTCCCCCTTTTTTTATAAGAAAAATATTTCTACTCTTGTGGGATGTGGACTTTTGAGTCAACAATGATGTTCTGATTATTTCTTGTCGTTCTAATGATTTCTTTTGGGGCAAAAAGTTTCAATGACACTGCAAATAAGTTTCTGTCACAATGTAGTTTATGAGCAACCCAAGAGGTTATGAACGGGATGTTTAATTGTTGTCAATGATCTCCTCCTGTATGTTTTGTCCAGAGATCTCTTTGGAAGCTTTCATTCTCTCCTGCTTGTTCTGATGATTATGTTTCTCTGAGAAATTTCGTGTTTTAAGTAATGAAACGTATATGTCTGATAACAGAGCTCAGATGGGGATATTATAGACTGCGTTCACATGTCTCATCAGCCAGCTTTTGATCACCCTTTCCTCAAAGATCACAAGATTCAGGTTCACTTCAGTTTTATCAAGTCTTGAGTTTGCTTAGATTGCTGTCACTGTTATCTTATTGGGCTATTCTGGTTCGTAATTATTAGATGAGGCCTAGCTATCATCCAGAAGGGCTATTTGATGAGAACAAGGTCTCTACAACTGTGAAAGAACGAACAAACCCGATCACACAGCTGTGGCACGCCAACGGTAAATGCCCGGAGGGTACTATTCCCATAAGAAGAACAAAACAAGATGATGTATTGAGAGCTAGCTCAGTGAAAAGATACGGTAGGAAAGGTGCTCGACAAATTCCCAAACCCAGGTCTGCGGATCCTAATCTTATTTATCAAAGTGGGCACCAGGTAAAGTATTCTGCTTTTCTTTCCCCTTTAGAGGGATAAAGGAGCTTTGCTCTTATGCTTTGTTGAAATTTGCAAATGCTTTACTTAGTTAAAGTCTTTTTTCAGGCATTCAAACTGACTCATCTTGATTGAAATCCTTGCTATTATACCAAACAGCAAAAAACGGATGTTAACATCTCAAATAGATCCAATTTAAGACATTGTTTTTTAAGTCTCTCAATGATCTTAATCTTTACTCATGTTTTGGTTATTTATGTTTTGGGTTGATCAGCATGCAATAGCTTATGTGGAGGGGGACAAGTACTTTGGAGCAAAAGCAACCATTAATGTGTGGGAACCTAAGATACAGCAACCTAACGAGTTTAGCTTGTCCCAGTTATGGATTCTTGGAGGTTCTTTTGGTCAAGATCTTAACAGCATTGAAGCTGGTTGGCAGGTATTACTACAGAAATAATCATTTTAGTAATGGAAACAAATGTCTGATCCAGCTTTCATACAATATCACCCCTTTGTTTTGAATATTGAACTTGGATCCGTGTACAGGTCAGTCCAGATCTATATGGTGATAACAACACCAGGCTTTTCACTTACTGGACTGTAAGCTCCCAAATTATCATATTCCCCTGAGTTCTGCTGTTGGTACTTACTAGTTTCGAAAGGATTTTTCTCAAATTCAACAATTCTCTTGAAAAAAACTTTGTAGAGTGATGCATACCAAGCTACTGGCTGCTATAATCTTCTTTGCTCAGGCTTTATTCAAATCAACAGTGAGATAGCAATGGGTGCAAGCATCTCTCCTGTGTCTGCATACAGAAACTCTCAGTACGATATCAGTATACTTATCTGGAAGGTAAAATAGCCAACTTGCTCACTCTCTGCTCTAGGTTAAACGACAATATCCAAGTTTTTTAGTTCGTTCTGGCTAATACTGCTGAATTTGCATGTGAACCTTAACGTTGCTGTTCTTGCTAAGTTAGATTTGAAGTAGTAACTTGATGGTGCAGATACTGGGAATCTTCGATTATCTTCTGATCACTTCCTTGAACGTGTTTAAACTTTAATGATAAATACCGGTAACAATTGCTTTTCAACTGTAATCTATATTATTAAACTGTAATAGTAATCTGTTGGGTATGTAGGATCCAAAGGAGGGGCACTGGTGGATGCAATTTGGCAATAACTACGTGTTGGGATATTGGCCTTCATTCCTGTTCTCATACTTAGCAGACAGTGCTTCCATGATTGAGTGGGGTGGTGAAGTGGTAAACTCAGAGTCAGGTGGTCAGCACACCTCTACACAAATGGGAAGTGGACATTTTCCTGAAGAAGGGTTTGGAAAATCAAGTTACTTCAGGAATATTCAAGTTGTTGATGATTCCAACAACCTTAAAGCCCCTAAAGACCTTGGTACCTTCACTGAGCAGTCTAACTGCTACGATGTTCAAACTGGCAACAATGGGGATTGGGGCCATTACTTTTACTATGGAGGCCCTGGTAAAAACCCTAATTGCCCTTGAAGATGAAAATGAAAGAAACTCTCTTATGTATCATATTCAATGTAGTAAAAATGCCCTTTGGTGTATAACATCTTTTTCTTAATTTTTACTGTTAGGTTGTGTTAGTGACATGTGACCCTCCCTCTGTGTAGTGGGAAGTTTTGACTATGTATTACGAAAAGATTCCCTCCCCAACCATCTAAGTGGTTGGAGATGTGGCCAAGTTTCTTAAAAGCTGAAAGAAACAGGCCTCTGTTACTTTCTCTCTGTAATGTAATCTATTTGCCTGTTAACTGTAAACTCCTTTCTTGGAGTTGTACGCTGCAGTTACTTTCCCCTGTCCTAGTACTTGTACAAACCTTTGTCAATTCCTTAATGTTGTTCAATGCCGATTCATTTATCTTTCTGCAATTCCCTCTGCTTTCCTTACAATATATTGTGTTGCAGGAAAGGATGAGAGAGTGGCTGACTAGTGTTTGATCGAATGCATATTTACTGTTTGAGAAGGATCTGTCAATGACAAGACGGTGCTTTGAGTGGGTGACATCATTGTGTCAACTACCTTGGAATGCATACCGTTAAACAAGTTGATATATATGTATGGGTGCATGTGACTCCACTTTTGGTCCTTATGCATGTGACTCCATTTTTGGTCTTGCAGTCTTTGTCAACTGTCAATTAATACTATGCAATAGTATGAGATCATCAAAACCAAAAGCCAAGTCACATGCACCCATACTATGCAATAATATGAGATCATCAAAACCAAAAGCCAAGTCCAGACTTGAGAGTGTGTTGGACAAAGGTTTGGACATATCAGAAACAAGAAAAGTACTTGATGAAACTTAGCCTTGTCGTCTAAAAACATGTAAGCATTGTTCTGCCGAAGTTTTCGAGTTGAACACTGACTAAAAGGGCATCATGAGGTCTGTGGTTTCAGGGAGGGCACCAAAAGAACTTCCTCAGATAACGCTCTTTTATAAAGCTTTAACCTTGGCAAAAGGGACCATTTGGTTGGTCTCACTTGCCATTATCAAAAGGTCCATTAGAATTTTGAGCTGTTCATGATGTCTTGATGTGGTTAATCATTTTCAATTAACTAACCACAATGGTTGTGCGTAGAATTCAAATCCCGGCTTCTCTTTAAAAGCTTCACATGGCGATCATTGCTCCTGTTTTTAATCTGTATTTTGGTCTGAATGTTGACTTCACAGTCCGTGTTAGAACAGTAAATCTGTACATAACATTCAAAAGGTGATCTTGATAAGGATTTTGAGTACTGCTACGTCATCTAGGAAGTGGATTATCTTGAGTTCTACATAAACTGTAAACTGTCTTGAAACTTGGAAAAGACATGTTTTGAGTTGAAAGTCGAGGCATGATTGCTTCTGTTTGTTCTTGTGCAGTAGTGAGTTTCTCAGATTTAAGTTTTTCAAGGGAAATACATATGTGACAGATTGAACCAACAAAAGATGTTCTGAGAAAAGACTGAAAGTCTCTCTCTCTTACCCTCTTTCTCATACTGTGGAGCACTGGAGTGTGGAGCTCAGCAATTCTCGAACCTAATCGATGAAACGCCGAACCGGACATGAGAGACCCTAAAGTAGTTGAGACTTTTTTTACTTCTTTCGTCTTCTTCCTTAGCTCCTTCGGCTACGAAACCTTCAGCTCCTATCTGGAACTCAATTACTGGGTTTCAGGACGTCAAACCCATTTCCTTGTTAACCCATGTGTACTCAGACTGGCTTCTTTGTACTGAAACCTCCAGCTCCTAACTGAAACCCAATTACTGGGTTTCAGGACTTCAAACCCATTTCCTTGTTAACCCATGTGCACTCAGAATGGTTTCTTTGTCCTGAACTCCAGTAGGTAAAATTCATTTCCACTTCCTTCTGCATTGCTTTACTTCAACTTTTTCTTGAAAAATAAATCTTTTTTTTTTGGGGTCATTGGAAAGAGGGTCAATTTATCTACTTTCTGCAAATTTCAGGCACCACCCTTTTTAACTGTTGTGGGTTTGGCTTCTGTGGATATTGAATTGGAGGCCTTGGAGGATTTACAGGAACTTCTGCAAAGAAGGATGTTTGAATCGTGTCTTGTCTCATCCCTTACATTTAGTTGGAATTTCCGTTTTCAGTTGGATCTTCACCAGAAAATGGCTCCATATATGTTGGATGGGCCTTCTCAGCTGCATATACTTTGTCGTTTTCTCTCACCATTGGCTGGTTGTATTAGGCCACAACATTGTTGGTTTGGCAGTTACAATGGCTTCTGCTGCATCCTATTCACTCGTGCTTCGGTGGAGACGCAATGGCAATGTTCAAGTATGCATATGAATGGATTCCTTTGTCAATCAACAGTTTTTTACTCTATACATCTGAATGATGAACTAGTTTTTCTTCGTCATAACCTGTTATTCAACTGCAAAAAGATCAGATTTTGGCATACCTTCTGTTATTGGGATTTTTTGAAACCACTTGCATGCCCCTATCATGTTGGATAAAAGGGGGCATCAGTTATCCATGTACAAAACAAAAGAAACAACCTTTAACATTGATCTTGGACTGTTTGTGTCTCTTCAGATACTTCTAAATGTCCTCGGACTAACCCGTGAATGCAATCGCTCAGAAGGACCAACCCGTGAATGCAAGTAAAAGAAAAGGCAAAGAATCACAAAAAGGCAGAAGCACATGTTTCATGATGTTGAAAAGGATCTAATGAGAAATTATGTATAAAAGTTATATTCCAAAATCAAATGATATTCAGCAAAAAGACTATCGCATTGCTACAGAAAAAAACTTTCTTCAGTGTTTCTGCTCCCCTTCACAAGTCTAACCAGAAGCAATCAAAGCACCTTTTTTGTCCCTCCTAACTATCAAAATTAAGATCTTCCTTTCATTCTGAATCACTTCCAGTACTTCCCATTGCCTTCAATCCTCTTGGTTTCTGCATTAATTAACCACCAAAATCAATAAGAATACCTGTGAAGCAAAAAAAACCAAACCTGAACACTTTCTTTATCAACATTCGTGCAGAATCATACACACTAAACAATCTTCATGACAGTATAATAATCCAAAGAGTGAATTTTGCACCTTCTTGGAAGTCTTTTTCTCTCTTACTTCATATCTCTCTTGACACAAATCTGATAACCATGCACCTGGACTAACCAACTGCAAGCATAAACAAATCCTAAGCAAACATTAATGTGTAAAAAAACTTGATCAAAAACTTTCCTAAAGGACAATAAGGAGGACTTACAAGTATAGTCTTTTGGATCATTTTTGCTCTTTTTTTAGGTCTTTGAGGAGGCTTGCATCCTTTCATGGCCATGAAGTCCTCTTCCTTCTCTTTGTTAGACAATGTTATAAACAGTCTAGGCCAAACAAGTGTTTTATCTTCCTTCACATTTTCCATCAAAACCTTGCCACTATCATCCAATACCAGTGATCCCCTTGTTGTATAATATCGATCTTCCTTCTCCGGTGACAACACTGATGGCTTCCTATTGTTCATTGACAAATCGGAGTTCCTAAAATTCAAACAGAAAATTCTTTCCAACTTCATCTCAGATTTTGAGAAGCAATGAAGCTAGAGATAAGAATAAAGAAAATTTCTCATCAAAGAATCAGTACTTCAACCAGAGAATTCTCAACTTGCCGGGTTGATTTTCCTACATTTTTGCATCAATAGGACCAAGTTATAAAGCTTTCATTCTTACTTCCAAACAAAAATGAGACAATCATAATATTTCAGGTATCTGTGTAGTTCCAGGAAAGAAATTTCCTTGCCTGATGTCTTCGGTAGTTAGAAATGAACAATAAGAACTCCAAAAGGAAGACAACTTATGTTTAATCTTTTACCAGACACACATTCTCAAAACAAAAAGATTCCTGTTTGTGGACCAGGGTTTCAGCATTCTTACTTGGCGTGCCGAGAAAGAGATTCCTTATCAGCAGTAACAACCCGAGATGTGAGCCTCTTCTTCGGCAGTGAATTGGTTGGTTTGGATTTGTTGCCCAAGTTTTGATCTCTTTTCATCTTCACACATCTAAGCCTCTTTTTGGTACCCCATTGTAACACAAAATCAGTATCTGCACTTCTTTGATTCTTCTTATCCTTCTCCATTGTCTCTCCTTCTCTGCAAGTTTCTAAGCCAGGTTAAGCATAGATTTACTAGAAATTAAATGGAATGACTATCACTACAAACACGTCATCCTTACTGTACCGAAAGAGCACGAACAGCTACATGAAATTGAATTTATTTCCTCCAAAAATAACTTTATTTCCATTTCTTGAAGCAGAACATGAGTTGGAACTGAAGAGAAATCAAGTAAAGTGACAGGAAAAAGAGGGAAATATTTGAATGTTTCCCAGGAAAATACGCAGAAAAAGAGATTCTGGAAAAGATATTAACTCGACCCAAGATCTAGTGTGAATGCAAAAGAAGCTAAAACAATATCATCATTCATAATCCTGCACTTGGAAATTACAAGGTAAATGAATTAAGTCAATCAATCACAAACAGAAAATAAACCTAATACTCAGCCTTTTACAGAGTAAATAACAAGAGCAAGACAGGATTCAGTATCCTCCAAAATTCTATTCTCATGCACGCCTGAAACAATCAAAAGATGGAAACACATTGGCAGAGATTACATGTGGAGATTTGATCACATTACACAGTTGAGCAAGTAGCAACAGCAACAGCAGCAGAAATTGGAAAGATTTGAGTGTTTTGTTTGGTTTGGAAGAAAATGATGAAATTTTCCAGGAAATTAGTGAGTGCAAAGATGATAGAATTGAGGGTCTGTTAGGATTTTTGAGTCAGGTGAGTAATAACTTAAAAAGATCGACCCTTTTACCTGTTGGCTGCAGTTATCTTCACCAGAACTCTCTCACTTCTCTCTTTATGTACTTTACCTAGCCTTGCTTCTCTTGACTTTTTAGTTGGGATTTTCATTTTTAGTTATTTTAGCATTTAATAATGGCCGTTTGATGTCAAACTGACGGCTTGATGAATTTCCCTCCAACCGGGGGTCTTGGTTGCTTCAAGATAGGATTATTTCCTTTTAGACACGTGACACGAGCTTAAGGTACGGACTGTGTGTCTCATCATCTTCCCCTCCTCCCCGAGAAGAATTTGCTGCATGATATCTGCAAATCACAAAAGTTTGCTCCTTTATATTGGAAAAGAACACAACTTGGATAGGACAGTACTATGGTGGTGTGTGGAATTTTATTAAAGTTCTCATCTTTAAGAACTGAATAGCAATTCTCTCTCTTTCTGTTCTGGCGGATTCCTTGACTAAATTGGATTTGATTTGATGTGAGTTCTTCCTCCAATCTTTGTCAATTTGAAGGAACTTGAAACTTCTGGTTATGTTTTTACCCAATAATTTCATCTTCTAAATTAATTTATCGTTGAAAGTATTGAACTTTGTCATTTATGTGAAGACGAGCACCTTCTGTCATTTTGTTCAGAATTCACACCAGAAGCAACTACTTTTTTCCTGAGAAGGTTAACTAATGTTAATCGTCTTGAACACAGTTACTGTCTAAATGTTTTAAAAGGGATGGTTTTGGAGCAATTTTGCCTAGTTAACCTTTTCTGACTCCAGCAAGGAACACAGAAGTCTGTGTTGTTGGGTGAGCTAACTACTAGATCTCGAGATGTCTCCAACCTCCATTATCATATCAGACGAACCACCTAAAAAGCAAGATAGACATACTCATCACCTTTCTTCATAGCCAAAAAGTCTCACCAAAGCTTCCTTTCTTGTGTAACCGTTGGTTCTAATCATCACGATCATCCCTATCTTTTTGTGATGCTAACCTGCTTGACTTAGTTCAAATTTCCCCAACGATCAGGTTGTTCTAACAAAGGCAGTGCACACCGTTGGTTTTAAAATTTTTGGTATTCCATATGCATGTATTGGCCCACTTCTTCTTTTTTCATTAACAAGGGGGTCAGGAGTAATAATATGTTCCGAGCTTACTTTTTCAATTATTGAGTTGGCAGCTCCATGTTTTTGTTCTACCTTTGATGTGTACTTGTCCTAGCTGTTGATTTTCTTGAACATTTTGGTGGGCTCAAGTCAGGCTGGTTCTTCCTCTTGTTTGGATTCAAAGTTCAGGCTTTATTCATTCACACTCAATTCTGTCCAGCCTTAATGTGAATGCTTGGGAATGTTTTGATGACAACTTTTACAGCTACCCTTCTTCAACCTTTGACATGACTTAACCTAGAACTTACTGACCACTTGAATGCAACATCTAATTTGCAACGAAAATGAAGCAAAGACACTAACTACATGGTAAAGTTCATTTGATGTAGACCACACAACTTCTTGTTAGGCAAAGTACTCCTGTTTAACCTACTTGTTTTGTAAGCCAAGTTGGCATTAACTCGAATCCTTAATTGGGTTATTGGAGTAAGCACTTCCTGCTAAACTTGAAAAGAAGATCATTGGATTGAATGTACTTTCGCATCAAATTCCCATGAAACGGTTCCTTTCAGAGTTGCATCACTATAATTCTTTATTGGGAATGCATCATGCAGCAGCTAATTAGACTCTTTCTTTTGCTGCTGCTAAAAGTCAGGCTTCCATGTATGTGATATCAGTAACCTTTGGCTCATCCAAAACATTAAAGTTTTATCAGTAATAATATCTTAATTCCTAGTCTTTGAATGCATTTTCTCAATGGTTTTTATCAGTAAGACCAAGCCTTGTTTTGTTCTGATATTATTGACTCTTCATTAATGCAATGGACTCCTGTTCATGAAATTGCTCTGTGGTTCTAGAGACCAATAAAATAAAGATATGTCCTAACAATGCATGTGTACCCAGCACATGTTAGGTTAGCCTTGGGAATCCTCAATCAACACAACCTTGGAAACTGTCACTCATTACATCGCAGAGCATAACAGAACAGCTCATTTCTCTCAAATCTTCTGCAGCTTTCTTATGTCTCAACAACTATTGGGGATTACATTTTAATAAAACAAAATTTTAATAAATTAGTCATTAATTTAGGTTATATTATGTTTTAATTAAGTATATCAAATATTGGTATAATCTAAAAAATAATTGGCTAAAGATGTAATTTTTATTTTAATATTTTACATAAAATTTATATTTATATTTATTAATTCATTCATACTTAATTTTTTCATTTGCAACAATATAGGAAAAAGTACACACTTCCAAAAACAGCAGATGAGACAGGCTGACAGCAAAAGGTGGTGGCCCACAAAAGACAGACCTTGTTGCCAGCTGTATCTTATGGTTCACCATTGTCCTTGCCACCCTGTCTTAACTCCACCCCCTCTACTTTCTCTCTCTAAAAAGACTCCATTTTTAAGCTTTCTTTTTTTGCCTTCCCTTTTTTTTTTGGGGCTTCCTTTCCTCTATATATACCCACCACCCGTTAAGCCTTAAGCCATTACCCTACTCTAATTGCTTCTCTGCCTTTCCACTCTCATCACATAAAGAAGAACTCATCTCTGAGAGGGATTGTAATTGCAGAGCACCATTTCTTCCTTTCAAAAGCTCGTGCCTTTTTCTTAAAAGATTAAGAAGAGAAGATGGAGGCATTGAAGATGAATCTTTTCGTTGTGTTGATGGTTGTGTTGATGGCTTTCGCCACCATGCAGAAGGCGGCAGCGGCTGAAGCACCGGCTCCGAGCCCAACGTCAGATGCCTCTGTCTTTGTTCCCACATTTGTTGCATCATTGGCGGCTATTGCTTTTGGCTTCTTCCTTTGAGTCAATTCTCATTATGTAATATGGTTTTTTCATTCGTCTCCGTTACCCATTTCTTCTCTCTTCAGGGATCACTGTCTGTGGTCTTTTTTCTCCCTTTCAATCTCTCCTTTTTGCTTAGGTTCTTTCAGGGACTTTTGAGAGATATACTAGTAAGAGAGAGGATATGGGGGTTGGGGCTTTTTTCTTTTTCTCTTGTTGTTGCTAATTTTAATTTTTATTGATGTATTGGAGTGTGATTTTTGTGTTTGATGGCTTCTGTATTCTATTTATGATGACCCATATGTGTATAGTTCTTGCTTCATTTTTTAATCGGATGTGGGTTTGGATCGTATGTCTAATAAGGGGAGGGATGGATTATCTATTGATGTATCTTACCTGGGTTACATGTACTTGTGATTTATTGTAGTAATAAATCTTGTTCTTTTTAGCTAATCTTCTATTCCCTCTTCACAAATTTGTCCTCTTCATTACATGAATGAATGAATGAATTCTAAAGCTTAAAGCTTTGTTGTTATTGTGGGGATGTAGTTAAACATTGTGAAGTAGAAAGTTCTAAAGGGTGATGGTTGCTGGAAGGGCCTACCATGAGAAGGATAGCTATGTAGTCTCATACACATATCAGAAAAAAGGTAGAATTGAAAACAGAAGATGCATTAGGATTTGAGTTTAAATGGTGAATCTGTAAGATAAATCCAGGAACGGGATTCATATGCAGAGAAAGGGTCTGCGGAGTTACAATGGGCATTAGTTTTTCCTGATTCAAGCGCCAGAGTTTCAGGCAAATGGATGCCATAACCAAAGAGTATATCATTAGGATTTGGTTGGCTTTCCATCAGGAGTGATGAATGTCTTGTTCCAATGATCTATTCATTGATTCTAAGGAAATAGTACCAGTACCAGTACCAGTTGCAGTCACTATCTGAGATGCCCTACAATGACACCCCATCTCAATCCTGCCGACTCTTACTTTCTCATTTTCTGGCCACAGAGGGTGGCTGTTGTCATTTCTTTCTCTGTTCTATTAAATATTAATGAATGGATGGATAGAGAGAATGATGGATGGAGCGAGAAAGAAGCAGGATAACAGAAGGTGAATTGATCCCTGGTTTTCTGACAGAAGAAGAAGAGAAGCTGCCAGATGACCATTTTGAACTTGGAAGACAAGACTGGTAGTGAATTTGGCCTGATATTGACGGTTCCAAGATTGACAGAATTTCTCTGTTAAATCAACACCTGTCTCTGTTCTCTTAATGGTTTCAACTTTCAAATCATGTGCTTGAGGGTATCATATCCACTTGCGCCTAACATTTTACTTCTGCCAACAATTAACCACAAGCTGATATGTTTGATATTAGCTCTAAACCTCCTATTCATTCAAAAGGTTTGCCCAACACCAAATGATGGAAGAAATCTTAAGAGAATTAAGAGCAGGTGTGATGTGAACTTGTTAACAAATGGCACATGCTTAATGGGGCCAAGAATGTGATGCTCATCCTTTTTAAAGCAGTTCCTGAGCTTTCTAAATCTCACTAATTGTACTGAGCACTGAATTTGGCACTAACTCATTGATTAATGTGGCAATGAATGATTCATTAAACAAAGAACATCCATAATGTTTTTAACACGTAGAATCAACCAAGACTAAGAAAAAGTTTATAGAACATAATAATTTGGCTTGGACAACATCGTAGGCGTTGCACATTGGAATCTTTCAAAGGTATTAATTATTATAAGTGGTTTGGTGGTGGCCTAAAGCTTTGTTTATACGCCTACACCTGGAAAAGGCAAAATAGCAGCAAGAGCAGCACATGACTTTCTTTTTCACTTTGTTCCCTGACGTGATGTATAGTGGGGTTAGCGAATCAGCGGTGACCGCCAGGTCGTCTTCTTGTGCAGAGTGTGGCTTTAGGCAATCTGGTCATTGATGGTGTTCAGTTGCAATACTCCAAACTTCATTATGTTTTGGAATACTCACCGAATATCACGTGAAGTCATTGAATGCCTCTTTTAATTGAATGACCTAGGTTCTGGCAACTAGCAAGTCGCTGCTGCTCCTCCAATTTCAAGAACAACAGTTTCTATTTTTCCTTATGCTTTCCACATTTGTGTCTATGTTTTGCCTTGTTGAGCCAGATGCTTTCTCGAGATAACTTTACACTATGAAAAGTCAGTTTCTATAAAGAAAACAAAACTCATGTTTGGAGCATTTTACTGAAAACAATGTCTGCCGTAACATTGTCTGATATGGCTTACATATTCAAGATAAAGAGGACCACCAGAAGTGCAGAGAATTCCTGACAAGCATCAGCTCATGCTTGACAATGCAAAGTTACATGCAATACCCAAAAATCAAACAGAGGTGTTCAAGACGACAATGATTTCAAACTAATTGACACTCATGTACAAGCTAGTAAGGCAAAAACAATGTATCCAAACAGAAATCCATTGAGCACATACATACATCCCCTTGCAAACAACAGCATTACAGGGAAAAAGGTCCTGAGATAACTCATTTAAAAGACTAGTATACAGTAATAAGAAGATGAGAAAAAGACTACAAAACTGAAATGCTACGAAAACTGGTGGTTAACCTACCACTACCAGGGTTCATGTTGTCTCACCTGAATATAATCTACAACTCATGCCTCTCTACACCAATCTATAGGCTGTCCTATTCATTTACATTTTCGCATTTGCTGCGGTCATAACTTTATCAGTTAGATCAGACTGTTTCTTCGGGCACTGTCTCAGTTTTTTCCTGCAGTTTCTAAAGGAATCGTAGATAATCTGCGAGCTAGAATAATCTTACATAAATTATGCTTTATGGTACACTAATAAATGAAGCAGACTTGACTGGGCAGTTAATGCGGTTCCTCTGATAATTGTCTACCCTTGGATGGAAAAAGAACAAGCCATTCAGTGCTGTCTTACACCTTTGACTTGTCAGGATGAGAAGATAGTTGCTTGTCAGCAAAATGAAGCAGCCTTCTGAGTCTCAAAACCATATCACAGTGAAAAGGCAAAGCAGTTCGTCGCTCCATATATGCTGGGCTCACAGTCATCCATGACAAGGCATGAAGCTCTGCTGCAACAGACTCGAGAATCAAGTGTGTCTCAATCTCAAAATCTTTAGCATCTGAACTTAAAGATCGTCCTTGCTTCACAGTCCCCCTAAAAGATCTTTCCTGGGCAATATTGTTACCTCCATAATAATCAACGAGACTCACTGAAAGAACTGAAGGCCACTCTTCTCCCAAATTGTTCCTACAGTCTTTTCTCATGGATGGTACAGCTTTGGAAACTACAAAACCAGTTGACAGGGGAAGTGCTGCGCCCTTACTGTGAAGGAGATGTGCAAGTGGTGGGGACTCTGCAGTGAGGCATGTGGGTAACTGGAGAGTTGTCGGAGGGAGAAAGCGCATGCTGGGTGATGGAATTAAAACGTAAGATGCAGAAGTTGATCCAAGAGATTTTACAGGGGTGAAGCCTTCCAGATACCCTGATGCACTGATGCCATTGCCACTTTGGGTTCCTACTGCACAGCATTCATAATTCATTAGTTGTGTAGTTACAATTTCTAGGTCCAATACAAGTAACTGGAGGCAACAATCTTTCAAAAAATATTGTAGTACACCTACAAACTAGAATAATCATCTTAGATACCTGTGACCAACAACTCTATGAAACAACATCACAAATATTTAATGCAAACAACCAACTAAAAGAACTGTGTTTACCACCATGACTTTGCAAGTACTTGGTAGAAAACCTAGTCCAATAGTTCTAGCACAATAATGACCCAGTAGAAGAACACCTAAGACTAGCTATTTCACTTCAAATTCTTTCAAATATAGCAAGATCTTAACTAGTCACATAATGATTGATAGATCATGATGCCAATGGCGACAAGGACAATTAGTTCATAAGTCAATCCAAACTATATGACATCCAATTCAGGTCAAACAATGCCAAAATCAAACGGGAAACTGAATAAGAACAACTTAAAGGAGGATGAACAGGAAAATGATAGTTTACCAGGCGATGGTGAATCTGCTTGAAACACAAGATGCAAAGAATGGTCAATTGAAATCGAAACAAAACTTATGCTTTGCACCCACTGAAGCATCCCCCTAGAATTGTCAACCGCTGTGTGACCACCCATCAGCTGCTTTCTTCCAGAAGGTTGTCCCAACCCACCCTTCATAAAGCTAGAAGATTTTGAATGAGGACTGTAGAGTGGATTTGGTGAAGAGGGTAAAGCTCTCTCTGGAATTAAACTCATTTCCTGCTGCTGCAAGGTAGCCCCATTACCAGTTGCAGGCATCCCTTCAGGCATAGATCTTCGAAGTTGTAAAGGCCATTTTTTCACCTCAGAACCCCCAACTGAGTAAATGGCTTTCTGCCATTCTGTTAACCACATAGCCAGGGATAAGCATAAATAAAGTTAAATTGTAACTGTCCCAGCTTGCAATGCATTCGGTTTAAAAGAAGTTGCCAACTGTACTACAAAAGTAGCTAACTTTCTATTAAGTTACTGAAATCAAATAAACACAGATTAAAACAAAGGTAGTCAACGCACCTAGGTACTCGAGCTCAAAGAAACTTCCAATGCGTGTAATTACAAAATCTCTAGGCTTCACTCCACCAACATCAGGTGATGAGGATGCCTGAAGTATTTGACAGCCTTGCTGCAGAACTTGTACAAGAAGACATTGCAAACCCTTTGTATCTTGCCGACTGCTAATTCCACCAAAAGGGAATATATGGCTGTCAAGCAATTCTCCCCTTGCATCTGTCCATATGCATACTAGCCAACGCCATTCCTCAGTCCATCCATAGCAACAGTGCAGGCTAGGAAGGGACTTTAGGTAGCTAGATCCAAATCCATCTGAGTCAGCTCCATCAAGCTGAGAGCCTGATCCAGTATCTGCACTCCCTGCTGAGCTTGCGCTTTGCATATATCCTCCACTACTTTCATCAGACATCTTCAAAGACTCCGATGCTAAATTACCAAAAGCAGTTGGTGAAACTGCATGTTCCAAGGAACCAGGTTCGGACAGAATAAAAAGTGGTTCAAACATGTAGCGAGTTTCTTCTTGAAGGAAAAAATCGCCATTTCTGCTTGGATCACAGTTTAACCCTGCAGTCCTTGTTGTCTGCCAGGAATTATCCCAAGTACCAGGCCTCAAACTAGCATCAATTTCACCCTCCCTTGGAAGGGAGGGTCCTCCGATTCGTGGACCAACACAGTCCTTCCACATTGCTGGAATCGGGGCCATCTGTGTCAATGTTGACTGTGATCTAGAAGATATTAAAGATGAATTGGCATCATTTGAAGATCTCTTTGACATACGCCGAGCCTTGTTGTAGACAGTGAAGGCAGTCTCTTTGAGAATGACGAGTTCATTAAGAGCTGGACTAGTAACTCTAAAAATGGCATCAACAGTCACAATTTGCAATACCACTTTTGGGACACTAAACCCTGAGAGTACCAGAACATTTGATGTTGATGCTTCATCCACTGCAGCTGAGCAGCTTAATGCCTTTCCAACCTGACTTTGGGACATAACTTTCCGTTCTTTGTCGGAGTGTGAAACAATTGATCCAATAGCAATAGAGCATCCAATGACGGTTTGCAGAACAGCAGTAGGTTCAGGGAATGGGCAAACAACATAGATAACCTAAATACAAAACACCAACAGCATAAACGAGTAGAAATCGGCTAGCAAAAAGAACCCTTCTCATTACCAAAAAGCACTATTTTATAAGAAAAAGCCATAATAACAAACATTGTTCTGATAAAAAAGCCACCAACACCTGCAATGCTAAATTATGTAAGGACAAGACATTTTCTTATTCTTGTAGTTATTATCTGATTTTTGCATAACTAAAAAAATCAGATAACTAGGAAACATATCTTAACAAGTAGTAAAAATAAAAATACGAGGTCTGACATACCGTACAAGGACCTCCATTTCCTTCTTTTGGACCAGTTGACAGGCATGGTCCAAATTTTAAAGATTTGATAGCCTTCGAAAGAGACTTAAGATAGCTTGTCAGATCCCAGCCATTGGAGAGTGAGAGAAAGTAGTCACTTATTGACCCTACAAGCGATGCATTACTGCTTTCTATCTTCATTGATTGAGGGCAATCAAGTAGCACAAAACCAGCAGATGATGACTTTCCTGTGTCTATGTCCATCTGGTTTCCAGCATTTTGGGGTGAATGAGTTCCTAGTTTACATGTCTCGTAAACTGGATAAAAACCCACAATAAGATTCAGCTTCCTTGAAACATAATGATTTTGGACAAGCAAGAGATATAAAAAGAACAAAAATCTTGTGTATCACATAATAACAAAGCTTCTTCTGTCATAACTATCAGCTTAAACTTTAAATCTAGGAGTGCACAGCACAATTATGTGAAGCACGGGTCAAAATGTTATCTGTTGTGCATAAAACTTCAGTTGATAGCATCCACACTCAAAAAGAATACACAGGATAGACTACAACATGATGTGCAGCTATCCTAACCTTGAATTCAGAAGGCCAAAATCCAATTAGAACTAGAGCCTATTTCTTACAGACATATAAATACAACTAAAGCGTACAAAAACACTCACCAGTTCCTAGTTGTTGGAAAAAATCACCAGCAGCTGAAGTAAGAGGATCAATGTCTGGACATATTACATAGTAACTGATCTGCAATTATCAACGACCAATAGATTTACAGCACTGTCAATGAGGGAACCGAACTCTAAAACTCATAAAGCAGTGGTAAATAAAGGATGAATCAGTTGGAATATCAACATTTATGAATGAAATTGATTCAGGAATCTTACAGGTTTTGGCAAAGCATATGGTTCAAAAGGAGCTTTTTCCCATAGTTGTAAAGAGCTTGCCGATGTCTTAAGCCAGTCATCCTGGTACCTATATTATATGCAATAAGTTGAAACGGGAGAATCCAATTAGTAAAGTTAAATGCCAAAAGGCTAACATTTACACCTGGGCTGGACTAAAATGACTTCAACTATTAATGAACACTATAATGGATTGTATGCTGCAGCCAAAACAAGGATAGGAATTCTAGGCAGCGAAGATAATACGCCAGAGATTAAAATTGTCTATAGATGAATTGCTAGTAATCTAAGAAAACAGAGACACATGACCAGAAAAATAAGAAATTGAAAAGCAGAATTTTAGGTTGTACTATAATATATGAACAAAAAGATTACTTCCAACAAGGCATGATGTGAAAATTGCACTAGTTTAGATGCATACCCAACAAGTAGAGCAGGGGATGGAAGGACAAGAAGTGTTGGCCTCAAGT
Organism: Erythroxylum foetidum; assembly: GCA_026546835.1. NCBI lineage: Eukaryota > Viridiplantae > Streptophyta > Magnoliopsida > Malpighiales > Erythroxylaceae > Erythroxylum > Erythroxylum foetidum. The sequence goes on from JANZLF010000003.1 coordinate 164,409, forward strand.
GCTCCAAGTCCATGTCTTGGTTTGATCTTTTATGGCCTGTCTCATCTGATTTGATTTCAGCCGCGCAAAAGGACAGTTCAAAGGTCACAAAAAAAACCATAGAGTTGAAACTTTCAAGAATCCAACATACATCAAGGACATGTATTACCATACCTTTAAGGCAAGATGATCCGGCAGCAGAAGATGGGGCAGGGCTCATTGGTTCAATCACAGAAAATGTTCCAGTGCTTGACAAATCTTTGCATTCACTTAGAGTAGACTCAGAAAAAGATCCATCACATATGCTTGCTCCATCAACTGACTGACTCCGACCTCGGCACCAATCAACTACAGTTAATGGACCATCCAAGTTCACAAAAGCAGATTTCAAAGCTGTTTTGATCTCAGATTGCAGCAAACTAAGCACAGAGGAAGCGAGAATCTGTGAAGCAGAACAACATGGAATATGGTCATCACAATATGAGATGCAAAACATCATCAACTATTTGGAAATAATTAAGAATCAACGCAAAAGAAAGTGTATCTTACTTCAGCAGAAAGTGGATCTGCTAATTCTGCCCCAGATATGTCCAGGCAATGACAAGATGCTAAAGTACCTCCACATCCCGCATGGACTGTGGATGGTCCACAACAGAACTCACGCCTCCAATGCTCTTGTAATGCTAGCCAACCATAAGGACCATCACACCGCTCTGCATCCAGAGCTACGTCAACAAATGAAGTAGCTTGCTGGACAAGAAATGGTAAGGCATCAAGTAGCTCCTGCAGTGGCCGTCTTTGCCCATACGAAAGGATTCCTTCATCATTGAATGAATGATAAGACAGGGATGTGCTAACATCAATACTTGGTGTAGCAGGCTTTGTAACTTTCGGAGCTGCAACAGAGCGCCAAACACCTGCAGGAGCATTCAGGTGCCCGTCTAGTAATGCCCCATCAATATCGCCAGCTATTCTGACTGGTATTGTCTCTTTCTTCTTCACCTCATACCTGTTAGATAAATTGTCTGTCATAGTACTTGCATCACCTGGCAGCTGATTCAAAACGGTGTTTCCAGCTAACCTACTCAAACTCATGGGAGCAGTTTTGTCGGATGACAATAGTACATGTCGTGCCTTGCACATAGTAGCTTGGAACATAAAGCATTCAACCTCGGTAGAAAGTGAAGTTCTCGTAGGACGTAGGATGTTTGCTACTCCTTGTATGCCTTCATTTATTTTCTTCTCAACAGTTTTAACAGCATATGAAGAGTTTAAAGTAGGCAATGCAGACAGCATTGTGCCTTCACTCTTAACATGGTACTCATTATGTGCTGACAACTTCCTATCATGTTGTTCCCTACCACATTCCACATGAGTGTAATATTTCTTTCTATCATGCCTTCCAGAACCTGTTTTTGGATTTAGCAGCATGCTAGTCTTTTCATCAGATGTATCAAAGCAAGGGGAAGACGGCAGTGTTGCACCATAAGTATAACTGTTTTGGCTTGAATTTGAGCTCTCCACTTTGCGAGACTTTGGGCAATATGGGCTTCTGAAAATCGATGATGAGAATTCAGATGGAGAAGTTTCAACTGCCCCATATTCTGGAGCAAATGTCATCAGAGCTTCAGCTTTGATTAAATGATCAAACTCGCCATTATACAGTGGTGGAGCATAGCTTAATGGAGCTGATGCCAGACTACCATGTACAGTTTCTTGATTTTTGCTGACACACTCATCCATGGATGCAGTGGGAGGTGGGTTAAAGCTCTCAAAAGATGGGAAATCCATAGGCAAAAGCATCTGATCTGCAACATCCATCACCCCTACTGGACTGCTTGCAACTTCTCCACAATCAGCAGTAGAAAACATAAGAGCCTGTGACTCTGCTGTTCCTGGGGGCTTCAAAAAGACAAAAAGCCATTTTAAAATTCAGACAAGCTTCATAATGCCTACCATTTTCTATGTTGATCAGAAAATCTCCTTCTCGTATTTATACATTTCTGTACTTTCTCCCCAAAAGAGCAGAAGAAAAGGAACTCTCATGTTCACAGACCAAAAGACTAACAAACTCAAAGGGTTACATTTGAAGTTTGGTATTCCATAACTTGATTTAAAGGCCATCTGTTAGTTTCTATCAGTTACACTATAACTACTTTAGAAGTTCTTCAGTTTACTTCTCCAAAGTTAATATGAAGAAATTACCTCTCCGAAGGGCAACACATCATTCTCAAAAAAGTCGCCGAAATCTCCAAATTCAGATAGAAGAGCTTGGATATCCATGCCCATGCCTCTGTCATCATCATCCCAGTCCCAATGAGATCCAATCTGGTCATTTCCAACTCCTGTAATGGCTGAATTATTAACTTCCATAGAACCAAAATCTCTTTTGAAAGCATCGTGTGTAGCATTTTTTGTTGTACCCACTTGACCAAATGATTCTGCCACATCTGTTCGAGAACGTTTAGAACCCTGCATAAGAGTGAAAGTTTAAGTTATTTTTCTGTATCCTGTGAATTCTCATATAACCATGAATTAAAATGTTGCACATTTATATGAGAAAACCAAACTGTCATAAAGCATTGGATCAAATCCAACTATATATTCAGAGAGAGAACATTCAAGAAACGACTTGTGCTACCATATTAATAAAATTGACATACATCTTTACAACAAGCATCACTAACATTTGTATAGAAATAGCAGCTTTATCCTAATATGTTCTTTTACTCTACAAATGAATCCTGACCAAGATTTGAAGCCAATAATCATTGACATATTCAAGTGTGATTTTGAGGGCAGTCCATACAAAAACACACAACATACCCCAATAAAATACAAATTATAGTTCAAACCACGTAGGTAAGGCAATGTAGAAAATATTTACATTTGAATGCCTCTTAACAAAGGAATTTTCCTTTTCCATATAACAGTGGCAGGTGCAATGCTAAAATTCTAGATTCCAGTTTTCAACATTCTCTATTCTGTTTAGATATATAAATGCAGGCATCAAAACAAATACAAGTCCCAAAAATATGACTTCAAATACAGGCAAATACAATTCGCAAGTACTCATACTTAGAGAATCTTTTATCCAAACCAGAATCTTCATTAGGTTCTACAGATCATGCATAAATTCAAAGTTGATTGGAAGCAATAGTACTGATAATGGCAAACCCAAAAGGATCCCCTGACATTTTGAACCCAGGAAACAATTATCCACATCATACTTCCTATTAGTCATAAAGGTTACTTCCATGACTTGAACCTGTGAGCCCAAAGTCATGAAAACATAACATTTCACCATAAATCAATATAAACATAAATAATAACTACACAACCCATATAGAATGCAATACCAGCTTGGTGCTTTCTTTTTCCACCTGATCACTAGTCGATAAGCCAGACTGTCTACATAACAATGAATCTGCATCTGCATCAAGGTCACCTGCTTCAGTGGTCATTCTATCACTAGAGCTGCTACTTATGGAGCTGATACTGCTAGTATTGCTATTGCCACTACTGTTATCATGTTGGGTACGCATTCCATTAGAATCCATCCAAGATCCTTCCATATTATCTACGTCACCACCACTAAAGAAAGAAAAACAACATTAGAGAATAAGATGACTCAAGGCCTGTACAAAATGACAAGATATATTCAATCAGCAAGAGAACAGGAAAGATTTGGTGCAACATTCTTCAACATCTTGAATTTATCAGTAGGTCCCAGAAAGACACCCAACTTCTTCAATATAGAATAAAACAGTACCTCACCACCAAGATAGCACCTTAAATCAAGTCAACAAAGCACTGAATTGCCAATTTAACTTATAGAATTGATGGAGTCTAACTGTTGACTTTTACTGGATTAGTTATAGTTAAGGGATTCCAGAAACAATTCCCAATGAGCATATAAGCTTAAACATGTTACTTTATCGTTGCAAGGAAAAGACAAAGCAACTTGCAGTTTGTTTAGACAGGATAATTAAGTTTAAAGCTTCCATAGCCCCAACATATGTTTCCATAAGTAGACCAAAAAAGACCAATTCCACTCAGTTATCCATATAAAGTATCAGATGTACCGATTACCTTCACAAAACAAAACACTGGAAGTTGTGAAATCTATTCAAGTCAATCAGACAACTATTAATTTCAACTATTTTCTTTCCCCAAAAGTATGAATGCAAAAAATTAAAAAAAGAAGATTCACCAACCACTGCATATAAAAAGATGATCCGTGTAATGATGGTCCAATCCAATTCTGCAGCCAAAATCTGCAAGTGAACGACTAGTCAGTTTATGATTCAAAGCCATATATAATGGAAAAACCAAAAAGGAACAGAAGTAATGCACAAACAAATCTAGAACCTTAAAGAGAAACAGCAACAATAATGGAATTACTGTGTTAAGGTTGCTACATGTAATGCGTGTACTTGCAACAAGTAAAAGAAGGAACTCGAGGTGTTATGCCAGTAAGGAAAGATCTTTGAAATAATCACCTTCTCCTTCAAAGTTCCTAATCACACTTCAAACTCATACAATGCATAAAACAAGCTTTCAATTATGAATTAGTTCCACAAACATCTGTGCCAAACTGAAGCACAATCATAATTAGAATTCAAATGTACCTTTTCAGAGAAGATCTAGCAAGTGAAGTTTGCAGGACTGGAACAACGACGGCCTCAACTGGATAAATAAATATTTTCTCATGTGATGGCAAGTGATCTGACGATACTTTAAGATCACTTCTCCCAATTGCAGAAGATTCCACAACATGATTCTTGGGTATATTTACAGTGGAATTTGAGTTTGATTG
>JANZLF010000003.1:231910-246362 GCA_026546835.1 Erythroxylum foetidum
TGGATCCTGGCTTTCGGGAACTTCCCGGAACAAAAAAGTTTTGTTTTCCGCACCGTGGGCATGTGATGTCCACCCCGAGATTTTCCTACATAAATCTATTGTACTTCGGTGAAAGTTATTAAGTTGGGTGAGAGCCCTGTAAACGTAGACAAGGTGTGCCGAACTGCGTTACCAAATTTCTGGTATGTTTATTATTTCGATTTGCTTGTTTTTATTTTGTTGGTGTCAAATAAGTTTGTGGAAAGTTTGCGAAATAATTAACCCCCTTTAGTTGAAGTTTGCGAAATAATTAACCCCCTTTAATTTTTCAAGTCTCAACAACATTTCCACCATCCTCAGGCATGAATTTATTTCATTCATCTTCCTGTATTCCCATACAAATAACATAGCATTGAAAATAATAACACATCCTTTGTTTGTCTAGGCACAAATGAAATTTTTTGGAAAATCAAACAGGCAATCCATTCCCTCTTCTTATTCATTTCGCTCTCTTGGTTTCATCAATAGTTACGAAGGAGAGGATTGCGGAGAGGATGAATGTGAACAATTTCGTAATAGAAAAAATTTGTGAAAACTTTCAGTGTGTCTTCATTACTTTCACTGTACATCGTCTCAACTATATATACATAAGCAACAATATATGTACAACTAACTAACCATGATAACTACCTAACTAAAAGTAACCGCTAATAATAAAAAAACTTATCAGAATGGTCTGCATTGTGATATAGTAGCTAATAATATGATATTTCATAAATTGTGATTGTTGTTCCTTCCTTTTTCATTAATGTAGGTATTACCATCCCTCAATAACTTCTGAAGAAGAAAGAAGATCCATAGGTACAATCTTGGTTCTAAATGAAAAAAGATAAAAACTTAGTTGCGAATACTTGGTTGAACGTGTGCGTTTATTCCTCTCTTTTTTTTTATTACAAAGGAAAGGTTACAAAATATGATCACACATGACGGAGGTACAAAGCCCCACTCGCATCTAGGTGCAGAAGCTCCTGGACGACAACCGGAGGCGCCCGAAGAATGTGCAAGCCCGGAGCTAATAAAATAGCAAAAGTCGCCAACCTGTCTACGCACTAATTCCCCTCTCGGCGTTTATTTCCTTTATTTATGCTTATTGCTATTTGATTAGGTTCAATATGTTTTAATGATATTGTCATTCCTATCGGATAAGGAGTTTGTACCGGGCCCTTTGAAGTCATCACCATCTTTTGGTGAACACCCAACTAAACCAGTGCAAACTGTCAATGCTATTGCAGTTGAAGGTAGGAATGACCATGGGGATATTTTTGGTTCTGAGCCATTAGTTTCAGTGGGGAAATCACCTCATCAAAATAGAAAGCAACCTTCTGAAAGAGCTTTTGGAGGGGTAGGACTTGGTAAGGGTACTCCAAAGGTATATTTATTTTGTAATGAAAGTAGATTGACTCTTGAATAGTTTTGTTTATTCAGATGTTTAGCTAATGATACATTTTATTTGAATTTATGCAGGGTGAGAGATCAAATAAAAAGTACTATAATCATATATTTGGAGAGACGCCTATTGGAGTACGAAAGCAGGTAATTTGTTCTGTGATCTGGTTCTTGTAGTTGCTATTTATGATATCAGTAAACCAAGATGCCAAAAAATTTATCTTTGTGTTTTTCAGGCAAAGGAGATGGTTTGCTAATTGTATAGAGTCACCTTCATGACGACTGGGATGATGTTGAGGGGTATTATAGTAAGTATAAAAAAAGCTGTTACTCTTTATCTTCTGCTTTGTTACTTTTTCCAGCTTTGAGATGCCATCTTCAAGTCCTTTGGCAGAACTGGAAATATGTCAATTAAAAAGGTTGTTATGAGTGATCTTATGTTTAAACTTCTACTAAAACCTGCATTTATTTTCCCCTTTCATGTGATCTCCTTCTTATGTGTGTATTTGTCTTCCTCGCATGAAGTATTCAGTGAAGAGAGTGGTGTCATCACCCCCACCTGGTTCTTGAATCAAGTTTGCGTTCATCTTTACTTACCAAATGACTTTTGGAAACACTGGACTAAAGTGTGGTAAGATTGCAATGATGGCCAACACCACTGTAAAAGACACGAGCAATTCTTGCCCCTTCACCTGTCTTTTTGTTTCAGTTCATAAAACACCTTTAGAATACACGTAAGACACAAAGAGAAGCTCATATATTTCTCTCTTACGATTCTCCTCTTGTAATTTGTTCTGAATCCTGGGATGAATGGTAATGAAAGGTCTTAAGAGTCCGAACTAATCCTTAATTCTTATGTTTTTGTCTCAGTGATACCGATCTTTGTTATAGCTAAAGAGGAAAAGAATAATTTTGAACTGTATAATAACATATTTGTTCTATTTTCTAAGTTCCATTTTACAGTTGTAATTGCCATGTCTTGTAATACTGTTTGGTTCACAGAATAGAATAGGCAGAGAATAAAATAGTTATTCCTAAGAATAGAAAAGGTGAGGAATACAAAAGAATGAGTATTACTTTGTTTGATTCAAAGAATGGAATAGGTAAAGAATTTTTATTCCAATGTTTGGTTTGAAAATATAAACTTAGAATAAGAAAGGAATAAGTAAAAAAAGATCAAAATGTCCTTATTATTTATTATTATTATTATTATTATTATTATTATTATTATTTGTTATTTGTTATTATTATTAGCTATTTATTTATTAATTATTATTATTATAAATTATGAATTATGAATTATTATACGAAATTAATTGAATTATTTGTATAGAGTATGTAATCTTCACGGTTGCTTACAGGAGGGCCGTCCGGTGGTGCTTGAGGGATGAATTTGCAATCACCAGACCCATTGAAGCACCAACCGTGATAAACACACTGCAATCTCCCCCACTGATCTATTCTTCCTTCGGACAACGGAGCCAACCTATGAGGACAAGCATCATCGAAGACTTTCCATGTTTTCTCATTCCTATCCCATCAAACCACGACATCAAGACCCATCACTTTCTTTCCATGTGGCACCCTTTTGTCCAAATCACAGACTGGCATAACCGGGTACCAATGTGAAAACCAGTCAAATTTCTCTGCTTTAGTGTCGTCTTCAACCTCTGGCTCAGGTGGGTCTACAGACTCCGTTGAGACAGAGAAAGGCGATGGTGATATTGCAGTGAAGAATTTGAAAAGCTTCGATGTGTTCCCTTGAATCTTCGAGAAACCTGAACTCGGTCTTGAATCATGCGGGAAAGCGACGAACTTTGGTTTGGTATGTTGGGTTTTGAATATCCAAGTTGGCACTTTTACAGATAAAACAGAGGAAGCTCCTATAGCTTCCATGGCTGCTGCTTCTTTCGGAGCTCAAACCCGATGAATAGTTAGCTAGAAAGCCTTACATATGGCCTGAAACAAAAGATTAAGAAAAAGTAAAGGAAAATAAGCCATTTACCAGAAGAAGCTCCAAGTTAGAAGATTTCTTATGACAATTAGCCATTGCTGTACCTTTTTTCGCATGCGTTTCCTGTTGATTCTGGAGTAAAACTATTATTGTTTCTTGCACATGGTGCCTTTGGGATTACGTTTAGTAAATGTTATGCGACTCACGTTTGAAGACAGCTCTCCCGTAACTCTTATGTTACTTCTTGGCTATGATTGGTTGAGGGTCCACTTCTGATCAATTTACTATAGGCCCCGTTTGGTGAACGGCTTATCAGCCAGTTGATTGACCATATTTAGCTTGTTGATTATGTTATCCCAATATCATTGACAAGTGTCTTCTTGTTAACCTCTCGTCCTCCATTGCATTAAAACATACAGGACGACTTTTGCAGCCATTCAAATATAGTAGTGAAGATAAGGTGGTCTAGACATTGGTGTAATGTAAGGAAGCAACATGGACATGTAGATAGTACGACCTGGACAATTGGAAGAATCAAATCATCGATGAGAGAGGTTGGGTTTTCCAATTTCTAACTTGTCAGCAATTTGGTTGGCCTTTTCTGTCTTAAAAGTGGGAAAAATTTTAAAAAAGATTGAGTCTAAGCCCATTTAAATTTTAAAGGTACTAAAACTAAATTTTTAATTTTTTTAGTTTGAATATGATCTGAACGTTTTTGCTACTTTCAAACTCAATGTGATTCTCTGTTTTTAGATTCTCACTGATTTTTCAACTAAATGATGAGAACTTTCAGTGAAAATACTCGCCCAAAACCTGCATGTCTCCCTCTGATAAAGACTCAGAAGAAGCAGCTGTCTCCTCTGGAGTGAGCAGTTTCTAAGTAAGAACCTGTCAACTTAGGAACTATTTCGTACATTTTTAAGCTTCAGATTCCTAAGAGCCACTGATATTTTACGCTCTGAGTGCAGATATGCAGAGAGCTCGTGCTACTCCAAGAGCAATGTCTAGCCTCTGGTGTCAATGTCCTTTGTTCTTGTTTTCTTCCAAGTTGAATAACAATTTATAGAGTGAATGAACTATTCTGGACATACTCATTACAGTAGAAACTGACTCTGAAACAGAAACCCATTGAAGCTCTGCTGGTGCCTTGTGTTCATATCTTCATCTAGTGTTTCAGAGTATAAGTTTACTTCTTGGTACTTCCAACTTCCCTGAATAGTCTGGTTAGTTGGAGGAATCACCAGACTATTGGATTCAACCATGTTGAAATATCTCAACTTTAAGAACAAAAAAAACTACTTCTTCGTTTGAAATGGGCTTCAAAACCCAAGAGGATCTTATAAATTTCTATCTGGCATTGTACAACAGGAAAGTATACAGAAAGTTGATGTATAGATCTTTAGCTACATGGCAAAGGAAAAAGAATGACAAAGAATTCCTATACTATCTTCTGTATTCACAAAAAAGAAGAATGAATGAATTAGAATCTATTCCACGCTTATTCCTATCTACTTTCCATTAATATCCTTCAAACTGACTTCTCTTAATCCAAACTTCTTCCTGTGAAGAATGGTGAGCCAATGGTTGCTGTTAATTCCCCGGAAAAGCTTGTGGGAACGGAAATTTTTTGGGTCAGTAGGGTGTTGCTTCTTGTTCTCAATTGGCCAGCACTTCTTGGGGACAAGTTCACTTTCTCTAAAGCCTGGAATTGAAGTTCTGAGGGATAGTCCCTTACACAGCCAATTCTTGGACCTGCTCCTGTTGTCCATTTGCAAGATAATTGCTTCCCCAATTGATATGAATTTGTTCCCTTCTTAGAGTTAATCCTTTGAACGATTGCTTCTTTAGGGACGTTTTCTACTTCATTATCTTCGTGCCCTTCATGAAGCCTGTTTTGCTTTGGAGTTGAGTTATCCTGTTCCTTAGATATCCCCTCATCTGCATATCTGTAGTCAGCTCTCCATGAAACGTCCGCAGACAAACTGCTTCCACTCGGGTCAACAGACTGATCTTCACCCACTTCTTTAAATAGTTCATCTCTTCTCGGTATTTCAAGATTGCTTAGTTTTCTACCGAACTTGTGGAATCTGTCTGACTTCAGTTGTTCCACTGCATCAGAGGCATCTTTTTCCTCCAAGTCACTGACCCCCGGTGTGAAGTCTGCGGCACTTTTGGCTGCAGCATCCAAGGCATCAACAACGTTGTACAAGTCCTCTTCAGATGAGTTGTTTCTAATATGCTGACTGCTTCTTTGTTTCGAAAGTGATTTTTCTTCGTCATCTACCGGACTAGTCTAAATCAACCAAAAGAAAGTGATTATAGCTCCACATTTTGGGTTCTCTATCAATAGTATATGATCAGGATATAGAGATCTGTTTTTATACCTTCACATCACAAAGATCCACATTGTTTTCTGTGAGAAATGAAAGGAAATCCTTAAAATTCTCCTCTGTAGGCCGATAATGACCACTGTGAGGCCAAACTGCCTGTCATATAGCAAAGATCAATCGAAATCAACAGACTATATAAACATATAACACCACCAACTAAATCAATTTCAAACAACATTGGTATTTATAGCTATACCTTAAGGACACCATTTTTAACGATTAATCTACCAGCAGCAGTTGCCACTCCTCCAGCCAAGAAGCTAGAATGCTGAAATCTGCCTTTCTTCTTCTTGCCAACATACAATGCCTTGGATGTACTTAGCACAAATATCCACTTGGCATCATCTGTGGTGTGGAGGATCTCTCCTGTCTGCTTGTAGATAAATTTCCCCTCTTCTGCAACAACTTCATAGGCCTTCCTTTCCATCTGTAAGAGTGAGAATCTATCAGTGAAACCATTTTAACTCAATCAATAGCAAAGTGAAGGATAAAAATGAGTGGAAAGCTTACCGGACCAAGATACTTTATGCACTGTTGTTGAAGTTTTGACCTAGGGCATTTCTCAACAATATTTACTTCCCTCCCTTCTCCTATATCTAACCTGCAGTATCGATGCCAATATGTGAAAAACGTTTCTTTTAATATTTGTGATTGCTGAAATGAATAATTTCCAGCCAGAAAGTTACCAGTAGAAGAAGGGTTCTCTGCTCTTTGATTGTAGCCATTTAACATAATAGAAGTGTAAATTATGCCCATAACGATGCCGTGGATCAATCTGTTTTTTCACAAGAGACACATCAATTTGTTATTAGGATGGATGTGAAAAATGATAAAGTTAATTTCCATATAACTTCTTTACACAACCTTACCGCTTCAAGCCAGTGCTGTAAAGCAAGTTTCCGAGCTTTGCCGTTCTTTGATAAACCTTTTCCAACTTTTGCAGCTCTTGTTCTTGCTCTTGACCAACGTGAAATAGCAGTTTCATGTTTCTCAATATCGAAGAACGAAACAGAACTCCTCTTGAGCTCAGCAAAATCTAAGAGTTTCCACCTAAAACATTTTGAAATAACTGCTTTAGACGCATTTTTTGACAGATTATGCAAAGATAAAAACTTTGAGCATAGAAATAGAAACACACCAGCTTTGCTCCACAATAACTGCACAATCTGCAAGCTTTCTCCTGGTTCGGAAGCTTTTATACACTTTCTGCAACTTTAGAGCAGCCTCATGCTTGGGATTGGTGGGATCAGAAAATGGCAAAACTTTTGTTGTTCCCAGGCGAAGGGAGTCCATTCCCATCTGTTTTTTCGAGATCAGCTTATCAAATTCACTCCCTTTAAAGCTGACAGATCTCTCTACCACCATCTTTCCAGAACCCAAAGATCTCATTATCTTCAGCTCTGGATCTTGACTGCCGAAACTAACTGATCGTACAGGAGTTTTAACTTCATTATCGCCAAAGCTAATAGATTTCACTCTAACAGATTCCAAGGCATTTTCCACATCAATGTCCTCAGCAAATGGGCAAGAAAAAGATATTCCCATTCGAAAGGGAAGCGTACTTTTGGCAATTTATTTATTCTGGTTTCCTGTTGAAAAAGAATCAGAAGCATCAAAACTTAGTATTACAGGCAACTTATATTCAATGGATTACGAATGTTGGATACTGAACAAGCACTTCAATGTAAAAAAAATCCAAAATGAGACTACTATGTAAAAACCCGTATAATCAAAACCAATTGCAGAAAACCTTATTCTCTCCTGTACATGGTACAAATAATATAACAAGTGAAACAGGCTATAAACATTCACCATGGAGGCCTCAAAATTGCATGTCAGTATGAGAATACAACTATTGTTGCAGAAAACAAGACAATGGATCTTAGGATAGTCAAGAACAGTCAGCTTAAATCCTGAATCCATAGCAAAGGACCAAAAGGGCCAAAACCAGAAAAACCAACATTTTTACGGGAACCCAAAAATCCCTGAATGAAATGCAACCGATCCATTACCAACAAATAATGGATCCAACAAACTCATAACCACAATACCAGACTCTAGAGTGACAGAATAACTAACATTCCAATGTAACCAGGACAAGAAAACGACTGCAGAAGCATCAGAAATCAGGTTTAGGACACGAAAGAACAGGCCTTTTAACCATTAAAGGCCTATGTCCATACTCTAAACAGAAGAACCACCAAACAAAACTGGACAAAACCAAGAAAAGTTAGCAACATAAGGGAAGCATTACCTTGAATTGTGGAAGATAAGTCCCCAGAAAATGGAGGAGATGGTTTCTGTCGAGATTTGGAGTAGCAATTCGCTTTAGAAGGGTCGATTTTGGATATGAATTTCACTTAAAAGGTTTGAGCTTTTCAGAGCTATACTAAGTAACATCGCTAACCTCCTCCCTTACGATCACTTATATACACACAAACAGGGAGAGAAAGCAGGTGAAAATTTACAAAGAGTGCGTTTAGACTTAGAGAGCGGGAGAGGGACACAACAGAGAGTGTCGGGGGGAGAGAGAGAGAGAGAGTCGCGGTTTCCAAACCACGTGGCTTGGACTCCTAGTACCGGCAGGAGACAATGACTAGGATGTTTCCATTTCTTACCAAAAACAAAAACTGTAACTTTAGGACACCCTTTAGGATCATTTCATCGACTCCAAACTCCAACATTGATCTCTTTTAACTGTAAATGTCCAAAGATCTTACCTTTTCTTCTAGGTTCAAGCACTCTCTTCCTTCAATGCTGAATAATGGTAAAGAATTAAAGATCCTTTTTTTTAATAATAACAAACGAAAAATTTCTCATTTTTAGAGTAAGTTTTGGTGTAATTGTCTATCCTAAGTGTATGGTGAGTCAAGAAGTTATGGAGAAAGATATCATTTTTAGAGTCAGTCTTGGTGTAATTATTTATCCTCATGTCTTTTGAGAAATTATGAAGAAGTTGTAAAATATTTTCCGAGAAGTTATGATGGTCGCAATCAGAATAAAAGTCGTGCCCAGTTCCAAGACATTGTGAGATTGACTTGGTTCACCGTCGGCACCAGTGACGTCATTTAAGTAGTTCGGTACTTCCCAAGTAACTTGGCAACGTAACTTAACCTTCAAGCTTCTTGTTTTAAGGTTCGATGATGTATTTGCACACGTTGGAATCTTTTTGCGTGAGGTGTCGAATGTTATTGTTTGTATCCCAAGCGAATAACAATATTGCATGAGAAGCTTCCTAGTAATCTTCTTATATGACCCACAAATTGAATATCAATCAATATGTATAAAGAAGAGGGACTTTGTTGAGCTAATAGCAACAAAAATGAAAGTCTAAAAAGATGGATTCAAGAATATATGCTTTTTATATCTATGTAAAAAGCTTGAATGCTTTTTCTTCAAGAATAAAAGCTTTTTACATTGATACATATGCTATTTATATCTATGTAAAAAGCTTGAATGCTTCATCTTCAAGAATAAACTAAAGATAAATGTTTAGAGTTTTATTTATATCAAAACCAATTTATTTAATCGAATTGATTAGAGTTAAATTAAACCGTAAATTTGAGTTTAAATTAAAATTTAGTCGATTCGAATCCTACCCAATTTACTAATGTTCGATATATATATATACATTAACACATCATTTACTATTCATGATAATGCATAAACACCTACCCCAAAATGATAAGGATCATGGATGCACTTTTATGTAAGAAAGTTTGTCCTACCCCACAATTAGCTAAGAAATACCCAATTATGTGGGTGGCTTTAAAAAATTATAATTGGTGTAATTAATGATCCAATTCCTACCAACATATTAATTATGTATAATATGTTTATTTATTTTGGATTCAAACTTTCCAATTAATATAATCACCTAAAACCTAACTTTTCTTTGTAAGGTGAAAATTTCTAACATATTACTATGTTAATTTTTCTAATATCATAAAAGAAAATAACACATTTTGCATAATTAAAATAACACAGCTATTTTAATAAAATCTCTATGCAATGGTCAACCATTAAGGTTTAATTAAATCACCCTAATTCGTGATTAGATGAACCAATTTGATATACATTAGGATCCTAAGGAAGGTAAATTGCTAAATTCTTTAATAAAAAAAGTTGGACAACTTGAAGTGCTTGTCAACGATACTGTTAATAGCATTATAATAATAACTATACTATACTATACGATCCTATAGTCTTATTAGATTAATATGATCATACTTTCCTTTTGTTATTTTTGTAATACCAAGGGTATATAGCACAGGAACTTTGACCAAAACCAGTCTAATTTATTGCACATTCAAGATATGACCTAGTTCTAAAAGGTTGAATCCTCAATCTTAAGGGCCCCCAGTCGCAGGCCTGATTACTGTTGGAGGATTGAATCATGGTATAATCATGGTCAATTCTCTAACAGAGCGGTCCACTGTCTCTCGTTATCAGGAGTCAAACTTAAAATCTTGTTTCAATTGATCCTGTTAGTTGACCAACCAAGCTACTATACGGGCACATTCAAGATATGACCTGTGAAACAGGAAGCGTATACACATTTTTTTTTTCTGGTTTTCAAGCTTTTTCAGCTCGACCTTTTAGGTGATTGGTGTCTTAAAGTGAGGGACGGTGACACAAAACCTCGTTCCCACCGTAGTTGTTTTGCAATTGAACCACATCAAAGACAAGCCCTTAACTCGTTTGCTTTTCTACAACTAGGTTTTGTCATCCTCCTCCACCTACGACCTACCATGTCACTTTTTTCTTTTCCCTCCTTTATATAATCATTCTTTTCTTGATACCGAAAAGGAGAGAGATCAGGTCGAGGACCCATTAAGCCAACAACCATTAAATTCGTTCTTATATCAATCCCAAATTAAGGCAATGCTTTGTCACATACAACTGTCATTTTCAGATCTCCATGCATGGACGATTTTGAGATGGGTACTTCCTACCGTACACAAGCTGGGAGGGGTTTGTGAAGAAAGTCCACGTGTCGGATGCCCTTTTGGCCACGTTGCACCTGCCAAGTGGCAGTTTTTATGTTCTCCAATAAATTCAAGTCAAATAGCCAGAGTAAGTAAGATGCACTAATTGAGATACGATTGTAATTACAATAAATTATAACAATAGTTTGGAACTATACACCACAATTTACAATTTAGACGAATAAATTTTTTTAAAATCCATTTAATTATCTACTTCTTTTCATTTTCTTTTCTTTTTTGTAAAACCTTTTTAAGTTACATTATAATCTTAACAAAAATCACATCCTTACATGAATCCTCTTCTCCATGCATGATCTATAATTAAGAGAGTTATTCTGTGCTCAACAAGAGATTAAGCAAAAATAGTTCAAGATTTATACGGTCGATTCAAACGTCCCAATGTAGTTAATAATTATAATTTATGCTGCCATAATTACAATAACATTTATCCATATCGGTTCAAATCACTTTCATCACAGCTTCCTGGTTGATGAATTATAAGTGAATTATGGGTGATTAACATAAGATCAGGCAACCAGTGAACTTAATTACAAGTGGTATGTCTTCAAAGGAAATAGAGAAATAAAAAAGGGAGAAGCAAGCAACAGAGGAGGAGGAGGAGGAGGAGGAGGCAGATAGGCATAGCTGGAGAACACGTTAAATAAAAGACAGCTGTGTCTTATAATGTTTTTATAAAGTATGAATCAGTATACTATTACATGTATATATATATATATATATATATAAAGATTATGTTTAAACAAGAGTAGATAGAGACTGGAATGGAGGCAGTAATGTTGGTGTCACCGGCCCACATTAACACCAAAAACGCGCTTTTGATTTGTGCAAGAAAAGAGGAGAGGCACCGACGAAAGAAGAGACAGAGCAGAGACCGTGACTAGATTGTTGCAGCAACTTTGGGATTACGTTGTAAACTCAAAAGTCAACTACTTTTTAATGAACAAGTTTGTGTTGTGTTGTGTTGACTGTTGTTGGATTGGATTGAATATCTTAAATTTTGATTCTGCGCGTAGAAAGTTTGTATTTAATGCTTGCAATGGAAAAACAAGATACTTTCAATTTGCAGGAATGTTAAAAAAATGCCTGCGCGGATAACTTAGTTGGCCAACTAATAGAGTCAATTGGAACAAAATTTTAGGTTTAACTTCTAGTAACGAGAGGCAGTAGACCGTTCTGTTAGGAGGCTGATCAAAATTATACCGTGATTCAATCCGGTGGTCGGACCTGCAACTGGGGGCCCTTGAAGTTGGGGATTCAACATTTCGGAACAAGGAATATTTAAAAAATTGAACTGAAAATAAACTAATAAGATAAGAGATTTAGTAAAAATTACTGTTACAAAATCAGTTAAAAATTGAAATCTTTACTTAGCAAAAAATTTAATATTTAATTAAAAAATGAGACTGCTAAATGAAATTAACCTGTTTATTTTAGTTTATAAAATTTGATTAATTTATGAAAACTAACCGAATTAATAAACTGATCAGTTTTTAATAGCAAAGATTGTTAGACTAAATTAAACGACCAATTTAAGATTTTCACTATTAAATCGGTCAAATTAGTTAGATTTTTAAAACATTTATTTACATTATCGATTGAATTTAGGGGTCTAATACTAATATTGAGATTAAATTTTGATATGAGGAATGAAAATAAGAACTACTAAAATTTTCACTTCACATTTATACGATTTTGTTACTTGAATTTAAACGTCTAGCATCAATCTTGTTGCTATTGGGATGGAATTTTGATAGGAGGAATGGGAATTTACTAAGAAACTTAACTGGTCATTGAGTATGTGTAAATGATGGAAAAATCAATAGCACTTGCATGTTGAAGCATTGAAGATACATCATGTACCGAATTAAATCCTGGGTCAAAATTAATTCGGATGGTGCAATTAAGCATAGCTCGAATCTTGCCATTGCAGGTAGCTTAATTAGGAATTGCCAATGGAGGTGGTGCGGTGAATTTCTATACCATATTGGCAAGGGCTCTCTTGTAACTGCAGAATTATGGGGAGTCCACTTGGATCTTAACCTGGCATGGACACTGGGGTACCGGCACGTGATTGTTGAAGTAGACTCCCTTAAAGTAATAAACATTCTCTTCCCTTCCACTATAGTTTTAACTGAAGATAACTTTTTGGTGGGAGGTACCCGTGACCTCCTACACCGAACTTAGAAGGTACAGCTACATCACGTGTGTCGTGAAAGGAACCAGTGCATCTATGTTGTCCTTTCTCGAGAATTGAACTTGGACCGTGTAAATGGTTCTGATCTTCCCTTCCTCTCTTTCTCTCTCTTAGGTTAAACTTGAAGCTGTTCCAGAGAATGTGTATAAATTAAGTCTGTTTCAACGAACTTGACAAATTCTCCTCAGTCAAAAATAGGCAATCCTAAATTTCAGGGTCTAAAAAGCTTGATGTATGCACTTACATAATCCATTCCATAAAGTGACTGAGTCGTGCCCAAAACTAAGAGGATGACTCTAACACTATCCACCAAAATCACCGTCACAGTCACATCACCGTTCGTTTAGCTTACTAAAGATGGGATGGATGGAGGGACCAACTCCGTCCCAAAGACTTTAATGTGAGCAGCTCAGAGGTTGCAAAGATGGATGTTACATGGTAAACATGGGCAGCTTGAGAGCTTAGTGGTCATTATCTGGTTCGAGTCTATGCTTTGAATGGTGGGTCAAAATGATAATGGGATAAGTCCAAGTCATATATTAGGTCTTAAATCTTCATAGACCTTTGAATTCTAAAAGGGTATATCTCTTGATTTTTTCTCATTAAATTAATAAATACTTATTTGGAGGAGCTTATATCATTATTGTTTTAGTCGGTAGAATTTTTTTTAGAAGAGCTTTTATAAAAAGTCAGTTGATTGTTTAGCTGTCAATTAAAAAATAACTTTTTTGAAAGAACTTCATAATTAGACTGTTTAGCAACATAAAAAAATTATAATAAAAATTATTTATGCATATAAATATTATTTAAAGTATATTAAACAATATACAAAATACAGTATATTAATTATTATATAATTTTAAACCATATAAATAAAAATAAAAATATATCTAATCAAATTTTTTTATATAAATTATAAGAAAAGTAAAACTAATATCAAGACTAGATATTAAAACATATAAAAAGTTGAATAATATTATATAAATCTCAAAATAAACGTAAAGATGACTTTGTGGATATTGTAAAAATTATGTGTAAAACATAAGAACCAAATGAACTAAAAAATAGACTCGTTAATTGATCTGAAAATTTTACATGAAAAAATGTTTTTTTTAGAAATTATAAATTTGAGCTTCTTAAAAAGTTGTCTTTTAGTTGCTGAAAAAGTTATATCTACTAAAAAATACTTTTTTATTTTACAACCAAACACTCTTTAAAAAAAAACTTTTGCACTAAAAAAAATACTTATTTGATCTCCAAAAGTTCAACCAAGTAAGCACAAGGGTTCATAAGAACAAATTTTTAGTTAACTGCGAATAATTAAAGATACATAAGATGGTTTGATCACACGTAATTTTTATTTAATATTTTTAGCAATTATTAAAATTGAATACATTAATTAATACTACCTCCGTTTCATAATAAAAGTCGTTTTAGAAAAGTACACACTTATTAAGAAAGATGACAAAATTATAAATTT
>JANZLF010000003.1:246462-257402 GCA_026546835.1 Erythroxylum foetidum
ACTCTTTAAAAAAAACTTTTGCAGTAAAAATAAAATACTTATTTGCCCTCCAAAAGTTCATCCAAGTAAGCACAAAGGTTCATAAGAACAAATTTTTAGTTAACCGTGAATAATTAAAGATACATAAGATGGTTTGATCACACCTAATTTTTATTTAATATTTTTAGCAATTATTAAAATTGAATACATTAATTAATATTTACTTATAATCTACTAATAGTCGGTCACTTCATTGTCATTACCCACTTTTCTTACTCGAAATCTTCCAAATTGAGGAGGGAAATGGTCAGGCTCTTGTCGGCCTCAGGAACTTGTCAAGCAAGGTTTCCCCTATTTACGAGCATTGAATTGAAGTGTAATTTTCCATGCGGACAGCTTGCAATCATCCAATTTGTCAAAACATGAGACAAACACAACCTTTTAATTTTAAATTGTAAGGTAAAGACCAACCCTCAAAATTCACGTCTCTTCGTTCAGTCATATTTACGTATGAGTTTATTGGAAACAATCTTTTTACTATGTAAGAGTAAGATTGTGTACTATCAGACATTTCTAGATCTCGTTTCACTGAAAAATTTCAGACCGAGTATAATGATGACGACGACAACGATTGGTTCAAAAGGTCTCTTTAATTACTTCTAAACATATACATTCAACTTTCGGTAAACATCTTTGATTTGGATACATCAAATTACGACTTGTCTTGGTCTCAATGCCAAACTCATTCACATTTGTTCATCTAACAATTCCCATTTTAAGTTTTAACCAGAATTAATATTCTCCTTCATCAACATTTTACTGAAAAAAACTAATTATCTTGTGCATATATACATATATATATTAACCAAACTAATTAAGAGTTTGGTAGTACTAGAGTAGATAACATGCCCGTGACTTCAAGTTGCCACATAAATTAGGTTCAACCCTTCAAACAAGGAGTTGACCACCTTCTTTTCCACAGTTAGTAATTGAAATTTTCAAAGAAGAAGTACCTAAAGTAAAGTTGTAATACTCTTCTCTAACTTGAAGTTTGGTTGGTGGAGGCTGACTTTGTGCTAGTAAATGGTCAAGAATGTGAAGTGGAAGATAAGTTTGGTGTATATTCCAAGTCAAGCATAAGTGTTGCACTTTTAATGATGTTGTTATTAAAGTTGGATTAGGTGATTGTCTCAGGTTGAATCATATCTTAATTGAATCTACTCTTTCTAAAGAAACTAAAAAATAAGGCGTACATTGAGGTTACTTGTTCCATCATCACCAGACTCACTGACCTCAACCCTGCAGATTGTAAAAAACGATAACCAAAAAGGTGTGATTTGGGACACCATGGTCATGGACATACCTAATGAGCAAAGCTGGCACTTCATCCACGCCACCAACCATAGTCATGGACATACCTAATGAGCAAAGCTGGCAATTCATCCACACCTCCAACTATTCTCCAATGGATAGCATTACCATTAACCAAACCGATCGAAACCCTCAACTAACAGAACTCTTAACTCTGTGCCGTTAAGTTCTGTCGCTATTGAGTTCACTTTGGATGAAACCAGGTGGGGTAAACTACTCCCCATGTGAAAGCATTGGCCTTGAGTGTAAATGAACAGCTTTTCCGAGTCAATGCAAACATTGATGGATGAAGGATTCAAGGGTTACAAGTTGGGACTAAAAAACTGGATTATTGAACCAAAAGCAGGTTATGGTACCACGGAAAATCGGATCTGGCATTCAATAATAAAACACACGCAGGGCATGGAGCACATGAAAATTATCAAAGTGTTTCAGACAAGACAAGGTCAATGAGTGTCCAGCAAAAAGTCTGTGGGTATTAGCAGGATGGCCATAGCTTAATAGCTTTCAAGTTTCAGATCAGCAGTCTAACAACAACTTGTGCTGTGCAAAAATTGGTCTACCAAGCCCACAGCACCAAGTGCAAACGTCAATAGTAAGACAAGGCCCGATTTAATAGTGTAAACAAACAATGCAGGGTGGGCGTTGAGCAGCATGCATTCTGGAATCTGACACTGATGTGTAAAACTTTGAAGGTTGTTTTAAGTTGGAACATATGAAGCAATCGTTTATTGATACTAATAGTATACATGAAAGATTTATATTCTACTTGTTTTCCGTGGATCTACATGATCCCATAAAAGGTACAGACAATCATTTAATGTATCAGAAATACAGCAAGGAATCCAACGCAAAGCAATTTGGAGGTGACAGACTCATACCATCACATTTTATCCCTATAAATCACATTGAGTCATCAGATTCATCTGTGTCGCTTCTTTCAGGTTCCTCATTATTAGCTACCACCTCCGGAGCATCAGGCTTGGCTGCAGGTGAAGGCTCAGTTTTCTTACTTGCATTGCGGGCATTTTGATCACCATCTTCCTCAACATGTAGGCATTTGTTAAGGAATTTTTGGCAAGCAATTATAAATAGAATGGATTCATGAACTAAAGATATGTATAACAGGTAACCAATTTAAACAAGTTTGATACATATCACAATATCACATGGAAGGCAGTATTTGTTGTCCCACCCTCTACCATTTATCAAATCGACTTTTCATGTGTAATGTAACACAAGAGCTAACTGCTTAAGTTTAGCAAGGCTACAGGGAAGCCTCCTATGCTTCTAGAACCTGATTCCAATGCATGGCCTTTCAATCCTATAGGTATTATATTACCATTTACAAAGGAAAGATCTGTCATTTTGCCTAAAGCGAAAATTTGAATATAATGGAGGCCTTAATCATATCGATATGTAATTCTTAAATGCCAAAACCTATTGAGTCGTAAAAAGTTAATAAATGTTTCTCTTTGTGCCTACCAAATAAAGGAGGAGTTTGATCCATAATTAAAAGGATATCAGCATTATCCACAGTTACCCCTGTCATGATGTTCAGCAGATCTTTCTCGACTCGCTGTACAAGTTCTGGCTGTAGAATGCATAATAGCACAATCAGTTCATCAACGGGAGACAAAGGGAAAGGAATTGAAGCAACTGAACCACTTATAACATTATGCAACTTGCAAACTAACCAAATCTGTGCAACCAACGTTTAACTGTGGACTAAATGAAACTTTTTCTCACACTAAGCCTATTCAAGTGTTTGTGGCTGCAAGTACTCTTTTGTAATGATTATAAAATTATCATACAGTTTCATTCTTTCAAGGAAATTAAAATTTTGAGATAATATAATGAAATCTTCTCAGACATAAAGAGATAACTCAGTACATTTAGGTCCGGCTCTCTACGGAATCTTCTCTTTCGAGCATCCCTCATAGGAGGAGTGAGACCATGTCTATACTCAACCACTTCAGGAGCATTATCACCTTGCTCTCTAACCATAATCATCTGGATGACCCAGTATTTAGTATAAGTAATTGATTATACAAAACTAATCAGTTTAAACATTTCTATCGATTAAAGCAATCTCAACCTGACCAATGTCTGCAGTTTTCACTAGTGCACAATCATCATATGTTTTAAAGGACTCCACAACACAAGGAAGATCCAAGAGAGATGCAGGGAAATGCTCATTACCAATGACAAACGTACCACTCCTTCCATCCTCTGCAACAAGCGATTTCATATAAAAAGCAGCCAAGAAACTTGAAAAAGATGGAAGAAGATATTTGCACACAATATTAAAGCATCTCGCTCTCTTACCCACATGTAACTTGACAGCCAAATATCAAAAGAACATGATTTTTAAGGAACATTTAAGTATCTCACATTAAACAGGGATCTGATTCCCAAAACCCATACCACACCCATAAGATTCGTATCCTGCATAGCAACTTCTCGTCATTTTTTACACCTTCATGAGATCTCGTGATGATGGCATGAACTACAGTAGACAAAATCGAACACTAAATCATGCAGCATTCCTCAGAAAAAGAGCAGGAAAACAATCTCACCAGAAAATGATAAATCTATTGCTTGGTCTTCAGAAGAAGAGGCATTCTCACTCAATAGGCGATCCAACCGTTCAGCAACGGCCGGTGGGACTCTTAGTATAAACTGTTCCTCCATCTAGACAAAATCTCTGTCCTAAATACTAAAACACAGAACAAATAACACATTCTTAGAAACCTCTTGAAAGAAGGCTGTATGTATTATTCATAAAACCTGTCATGATATGAATGACAAACTGGTTAACGGGAGAAAAAGGAAAACTCAACATGAGCAAAGTATGGCTTGTTCGTCCGCTTACACCTTATTCCTATATTCGATTAAACTAAGCTCTGTTAACTTTGTGCGTTTAAGTGGGGAACCTGGTGGAGTAAAATTCCGATCTCTCTCTTTGATCTGGAAAACCAATCGCAAATCATATTTAAAAAAATGAAAATGAAGGCAAATGACCCACATGGAAGCTCATAAACATACATAAGAAAACCCTTACATGTTCTGCAATTAGAAAACAATCACAAAAACCGATAGCCAGAAAGCAACGAACTGAAACCTTCTTCAGTTAATCACTAATCAAGTGAATTCAATTAAAAAACAAAAGTTAATTTTGGCCCACATGAAAAAAGCATGGAGTTTTAAGAATTTCAGGTAACAATTCAACATAGAGAACCACCACAACCAAAAATAAAGAAACAGCGACCTTAAAAATGGAATCTTTAACAAGCTTAATCAAGTTTCGAAACGTCAAGGCACCATATTTACCCTGGAGTTCTCGCAAGCTTTCGTGGGAGGAGAAAGAACAGAGAAGTATTATCTCTCGGAGCTACTGCTACTTATGAAGATGGCTAGACCCGACCCGCAAATTAACGGTTTGAAGCCGAAGTGGGCCCTAACGCTGCTTAGAACGATACGCTCATCTATCTAAAATACTAAAATAATAGACGTTTTAGAGATATACATATTTATTAAGAAAGTTAGTAAAATGTTTAATATACTCTTATTTTATATGTTATATTATTTTAAAAATATAATATATATAATTAGAATATAAGAAAAATTAAAGGATAATTTTGAAAATAAAATTATAAACGTAAATGAAAAATTGTGAATAACAATTCTTTTAAATAATTAAAATTTTTATTTTTATTTTAAATAAATGGGAGTAATCATTAACCAATGACAAGGCGCGTGCCCTTCGCTCACCCGAGCTAAAGCAAAAGTTGAAAACAAAGGCCGCCTTATTAACGTTATCCAATCTAATTTCCGTGCCTGGATTCGCTGTCTCTGGAACCCTAATTTTGGTCTCTGTCCCTTTAGGTTGGTCTCTCTCTTTCTAACACTCTCTTTCCAGATTCTAATCGGCCCCAAGGCGTAAAGTTTTGATATTCGTTACTTTTGTTGTGTGTGTTTAGAGTGCTTTCCTTTATTTCTCTTTGGATTGGTTAAATGAGGGGGAGGAGTTACACGCCATCTCCGCCAAGAGGTTACGGTGGTCGTAGAGGGAGGAGCCCTAGTCCTAGGGGTCGATACGGTGGCAGGAGTAGGGATCTGCCGACTAGTCTTCTTGTTCGAAACCTTCGTCATGATTGCAGGTTACCCGTTTGTTTTTTTATTCTGAAGTTTCAAACTTTAGTTTCTTTCTTGTGGATTTTTGTGCAGTATGATAGATTTCAATTTTATTTCAATTTTATTTTATCTTTTTGGTTTCAAGTCCAGGCCAGAGGATCTTCGGAGGCCCTTTGAACAGTTCGGTGCTCTCAAGGATATTTACTTGCCTAGGGATTATTATACTGGGTGAGGATACATACATGTTTTCGTTGAGATTCGGTAATCTTTTCTTGTTTCTTTTCTTACTGAATTGGGATTATCTCCCTTTTCTGCATTTTATGGAGCTAATGGTTGTGTTTATTGACTCCCCCAAAAGATTCCTTTTCTTTTTCTATTGGCAAAGATAAGATGGAAATTTTGGTGAAGTTCAATTGTGGAATTTGTTTTTTTTTAAACCCCTCCTTGACGTGTATGCCTTGCTTGAGTTCTTGGTGATTCTGCTTAACGTAGGTCTCAGGCACTGTATCATCCTTCAATTCTGGAGAAGTTTCCAGACTAAGCTCTTTTAATGAAACTTCCTTGCTCTTAAGGTTTTGGATCTTAAACTCTTTATGTCCTGGTTCTTACAAATTATGATTTGTTATCAATCAAACCTGCTAGGCTAGAACCTTCCCCCAAGCCCGTAATATTACGAACTAACATTTTTCTTTTTTCTGAAAGTTCAGGCTTTTAAATGAATTTTTTTACATATAACAATGAAACTAAAATTTGAAGAAAATCGTGCAAGTCCCAAGCTTCTGCTCATATGATGGGACATTATATTCATATTATTCTCATTGTGCTCATAAGGTAGGTATCCTAATTGAAGCTTTTGAGATTTATCAGTGAAATTCAAGTTTTAAACTTATCTTGATTCTGTCTAGCATAGTTTCCAATCCATCCGTCGAGTCTCGAGGAGTTTCCCAAGCTTGAAATCTTTGTATTTGCAATGTCCTCATTCATAAGGTTTCCAAGCTTAAACTTTATCATGCCATGGTTCTTCTAATTATGATTTTTACTTGGTTTGAAGTGTGCTCTAGAGTTGCTGTCCACCAATAGTAGGCTAGATCCTCCAAAATTCTGTTATTATGATGGGACATTCTCTTCGTGTTATTCTCATTGCTCTCGCAAGTTCAGCCTCTTAATTGAAATTTTTGAGATTTAACAGTGGAATAAGAGTTTTGAAGACATCATTCGGGTAATTAGAGTTCTTTTGAAGATGATGTTAATGGTAGTGAAGATTGGAAGGAAGTTGAGTTTGAATACATTTTGAAGATGTTCCAAGTCTTGAAGAATTTCAAGTCATCTTTAAACTGACACTTGAAAGGTCAGCAGCCTAGTTCATGCTTATAATGACCTTCATATGCTGGGGATTGTGTAGGTGAATTTCATTGGAGCAAGGTTTATGCTGTGCGCAGCCCATGCCCTTGGTTGTTACTGTCATGATACCCATATTTTTACACTTTCCTTTTTCATGTAATATTTGCAGGGAACCACGTGGCTTTGGATTTGTCCAGTATGCAGATCCTCATGATGCTGCTGAGGCCAAACATCATATGGATGGCCGAGTTCTTCTTGGTCGTGAATTGACTGTTGTATTTGCTGAGGAAAACAGGAAGAAACCAACTGAGATGAGAGCAAGGGAACGAGTGAGGTTGGCTTTACTGCTTACTTATTGTTCTTGATATCATGTATTCACTCCCGATTGCATGAATCTTTCTGGACATTACTATTGGGGAGAATTGGAAAGTAACGTTTGAACATTGAAATCGGTCAGCTGTTGTATGGTAACAATTTCAAAATCTAAAGCCTTGTGGATTCTTGGACAACCTCAGATGTATTCAGTTTTGATGATGATGACATATTCAACTCCTTATTGATATTATTGTTTGGTCCATCATCTTTTTCTGGCTTACGGCAATAAGTTTTAACACGTCATAAATGTAATTTGCAGCCGGGGTAGACCTCGTGAGCGAAGGTGGTCTCCTGCTCGTTATTCTCGCTCACCTCGCTATTCTCGTTCTCCAAGACATCATGCAAGGTCTCGTTCCCGAAGTCGGGATTATTATTCTCCTCCTCCCAAAAGAGGCCATTACTCAAGGTATGTTTATAGTACTTCCATTTTGTTTGATAGTTAAGCATCCAGAGTACAATATATATGCTAAAAGACATGAGCTAATATACAAGCGTAAAGTTTAAGCAGCTAGAAGTTTTTATACCACTTAACCAGTATTTCTCTTGCAATAATGTAGTTACTATTGACCAATTTTCAGGGTATGATAAAATCTTTGTTTGGAAATGACTGTTGTTGGTTTGGCTGACTTCAATTTGTTTATTCTCTTCAATTTGCAATAATGTAGTTACTATACCGTCGAGTTTGCATTTAGTGCGGTCTGTACTCCTTGTGTTGTAGCTTCTAAGGTTTAAACTATTTTGCACTAAGCAATATGGAGATCATAGGTGTTTGTTTCTCTTTCTTGTTGATGTTAGAATTAACCTAAAGTTGCCCTTCTGTAAAGTCATCTTAGGTTTGTTTTCTTTTCATGTTAAATTAGGTAATCTGAAGTTTGCCTTGGAAAGCATTTTAAATGCTTTTAGACTACTGATGCAAAAAACAAAATATAAAACTGCTCCAACTCTGTATGAATGCTGTTGAAACTTCACAATTGTTGAACATCAGCGATTATTTCATCTGTCTTTCCACTTTCTCAATTGTCTTGGTGAAACTTGATTGGTTAGGTTTGGTCTAGCTACTTCCTCTTTGTCAACTATGCTTGGTTTAGTATTTTGTAATATCTGTACCATTGCCATTTTGCAATTGTCCAGTGAAATTTACATTATTTATGTTTGTTTTGTGAACTGCTTAACGTCTCCTTTACTAATATGCCTGTGACTGTTTGATCTTGGGACAGGTCTGTTTCCCCTCAAGAGAGGAGGTATAGTAGAGAGAGGTCATACTCACGCTCAAGAAGCCGCAGCCAAACTCCAAATAGGGGTCAAAGTAGAAGCCCTATTGAAAACCGAGGCCTGAGCAGAAGCAGAAGCAGAAGCCGCAGCCCAAGAAGCAGAAGTGCTGGCCCAAATGATGATGAATATCATAGGGAACAAAATGGAGAGAGATCTCCCAGTCAGTGAACTCCTGGAAGGAGTTGTAATGCTACATATGTTTTTGACTTTCTTCCCAAGTTGTGTCTGGTTATATCTGTTATGGATTGTTCTCAAACTAGGTTTTCCATCCACATTCGGTTTGAAGTTTGTAGAAGTACCCCCCCACCCCTCGCTTCCCTTTTCTGTTGCTGAAGAATCTGGTGTGCCAAAATTTGACCAAAGCACTTGGATCTGTAGTTGTTTGATCATTAGTTTCTTTTATCTAGTGGCTTTAGACCTGTACTCAATTGTCCTTATTCTTCTATACTGTTTATTTTTCAACTGTTTGATCTGCATAATGATCATTGAATGATAGCTGAGTCTCTCTAGTGATTGGCTAGATTTATGGAGTCTCACTTGTTCGTTTTGCAGAAAAAGTTTGCAACTTTGGAAGCTTGTCCTCAACAAAAACTGTGACTTTGGTCTGATTATGAAACTGCCCTGTAATCATAATCCCTTAAATCTGTATCTTGTCTTATAGTCTTGAACTCATTAACGTACTCATATGGTCTTACGACCAATGTGGTCGAGGGTAATTCAGGAAGGGGGGAGAATATCGGAGACAAAAATAAGATATAGAGAGTATATTCGAGGAGAAAGAAAGAGGGGTAGAGAGGAGTGAGTGAGTTAGTGGCTGAGTTGGCACAAGGGTTGGGTTACAACAGAATTGCCTCAGCAGGTTGTTTTGGGGCAAAGAGGGAGATGGATTGGAAAGCAAGAAGAGAGATACTGTAGGTTGAAAGAATTTCCTTCTTTCTAAGGAGCATCTCGGCTCTGGAAGGGATGTCTAAATAACTCTTATAAGGCTTGAAATCTTCTGTCCCCATTTTTATGTACCTATCTTATCTATCCACACAAATGGATGGTTTGGACTCTACCGGATAGAGCAAAGACACCAATAAAAGAAATTAAAATAAAAGAAACACATAAGATTTAATGTGAAAAACTCTTAACGAATATAGGAAAAAATCATAGGCAAGAATAAAAAACTTTCCACTATAGAAAACAAATATTACAAGAGGAAGATCTCATAATTCTCACCAAGAATTATACACAAGTTTATGGGAAAAAGATTAAAACCTTAAATATATATATGCCTCTTTATATAGTCTTAATGGAGTTATTATGTTCTCTCTTTACTAACATGAGCAACAATATATTCTTTAAACTGCCTACAGGATGGTACTTTAATGGTCGTCTGATACGAGAGTTCATAGGTAAGAAAACCTTCGATGTTGTCTGATCTGATATGATATGATCTGATCCTTCTTTCTTTCAACACTTGTATTGATGTTGGACTAATCTTCCATTTCTGCCACCTTACTTACAACTAGGGATCGAGTACTACATTGGTGTGAACTGTGCATCCAGTGGGGGTGGAGCTTTGGTTGAATCATTCTAAGATGCCAACGTAAGTAAAACTTCAAAACAGGTTTGGTTTCAAGTTCAATGTCACTTGCACTTGCGTTTTTTTCTCAATGGTAAACTTGAAATTAATAGGTCAACCGGATTTTATATCGTGGGACCTTGTCTAAAGTTTCGGGAGTGACAGAGCCAAGAACACCATATCCGACGCGGTATACTTTAATTAGCATTGAAGACAATGACTATATCGGTCCTTACAGGCCACCACTCTGAATCAGCCTATGTTTCTATGGTAATTGGCAACTTGACAACATTTATTTAATTAAGTACTAATTAGATTATGTTTTTTGATAATTGAGAGTTACATTCTGGACCGTTACTAAACTGTGATTCCTGAACCCGAACTTGAACCTGCAATCCGTAATTTAAAACTTAGTGGTTATGTATATATAGGAAACATACGAACTGGGAGGCCGAAATTTTGTAACCTTTAGGTTGCCACCCAGGGTTGAGAATATTGGATCCAGGTACTGATGGTGGTTGCTTCTCAGAAGTGACGAGGCTGGCACACATGCATAACGAGGCTCTGTCTGAGGTTGTTCCGAGGAGCAATCGAAGGGATTGAAGTACTCGCTATTTGATCTTTAACCAGTACACCCAGAAGCACATAGGTGATCCTCAAGCATATGGTTAGCATATTACGTGCAATTAGGAATGACAATATAATTTTAAAATAATATTATTTTAATCTTTAAAATTTTTGAACTTATATATAAAGCCCACTATCAAATTCATGATTGAATTAACTAAAGTTTGACCCACCACATTACCAACCCTACATGCAACTAATCCACCTCTAGCTTCTTCTTTTTTTTTTATTACATTAGGTATCTTGGTTTAATCAGACTAATCTTAAGCCC